>JASAMX010030181.1:0-36492 GCA_030248175.1 Microlaimidae sp. YZB2_3 | reverse complement strand
CCCGACCAACGCTTCGCGTCGGCTGCCGCCGCTACGCGGCGCAGGCGGCAGCGCGTCGCGCCGCGTTGACAACACATTTTCTCCCCGCCCCCAGACAGACGCCCCCGAAATGAGATTCTGACTGCTCCACTGCACATTTTTATTAAAAGAATTAAAAAAAAATAAAAGTTATAATTTTAAATAAGATCTTAATTTAATTTTACACAGTTTTAAAGCATTTATAAGCTTGTTTTACGTTTTTTACGCGTTTTAAGCTCATTTTAAGGCAGCGCGGAAATATTGGGTACACCCCCCTTCAAAAATTGGGTCTTACTGGACACCCCCCCTAAAATTTTACCACCCTCCTATACCCCCCCAAAATCTGAGAGGCTGCCCACCGTAACCCCCCTAGACCCCCCTGGCTACGCCCATGCTGCCCACCTATGCTTTTTGCTACTGGCATCATTGTTTACTAAACAAATTTTTACAGGTGTTCGAAAATTATGCCGTAAAAGTTATGATCGGTGGCGAATACTATACACTTGGGCTTTTCAATACAGCGGGTCAAGAAGATCACGACCGCCTTAGGTAACGAATGTATAATTTTTTATATGGCTTTTGTTTAGTTTCGTTTTTTTACATTATATTTTAAAACGTCAAATTTGAATATTTGGCCATTCCCCTAAGTTTTGCCAAGTCCTTATTCACTGAGATGACTTACTTTATACATATAAATATGCTACTAACAACTGACAAAATGTAAATTAAATTCGATTACAAAAAGATTAATATTAATCTTTTTGTAATCTAATTTAATTTACATTTTGTCAGTTTTTAGTAGCATACGTGGGCAAGTTGGTCCGGAGTAGGGGGGGTTTAAACCCCAAATTGGGGGTGGGGGTAAAATCCAAAAAACCCATATAGTTTTTCGATTTTAAAAAAGAAATAGGTTCGCATGTCTGTCGCAGTTCTGCCGCTCCTAATGAAGATCATGGATCTAAGGTTAAATGGAACATTTTCTAGCAGCCAAAGGAACAGCGAAAAAGGACTTATTTGAAAAAATAGGTTAAAAACGCTAATTTTAGGTCAAAAACCCTTTTTATTTCTGAGCTTTTTACTGTTTTAAACATTCATTTTAACCTCAAAACTTAAGTTTGGAGGCAGTTAGAAGTCATTTTAAAGACATTTTTTCTTCATTTTTCCAAAATTGGGGGGTTAAAAAGATGAATTTGTGTTAAAAATTCACGTTTTTAGAAGAAAATTTAGCATTAAAAAGTACTTAAAATTTTCTCGAGAGGGGAGGGGGAGTCAGGTTTCAAAATCTAGGGGGTTCAGGGGTAAAAAATTCGAAAATTTGGGGGAAGGGGGGCCTGGATTTTTTTCTAGGGGGGGGCCCAAAATTTCGAGGCTAGGGAGGGTGGACCCACCCTACCCCCTCCTCTGTTCATCTATGGAGGTAGGGTTGGGTCCACCCCCCTCGCTTCGAAATTTTGAGCCCCCCCCCTAGAAAAAAATTCAGGAGGCCCCTCCCCCCAAAATTTTCGAATTTTTTACCCCTGACCCCCTCTAGACTTTGAAATCTGACCCCCCCCCTCCCCTATCAAAAAAATTTAAAAAACTTTTTTATACTAAATTTTCTTACAAAAACGTGAATTTTTAACACAAATATTCATGTTTTTACACCTTTTTTTTACCTAAATATCGCTTTTTATTTAATAAAATTTAGTATTATCTTATAAAAAACTATTAATAAAAATTAATGGTTTAAAAGTATTTTGTTTCGGAAATTGGACCCCACCTGACCCCCCCTCATGGTTCAAAATCTTCCACCCCGGGTCGACCCCCCCTAGAAAGCAGGAGGGGGGTTCGACCGGGTTCGGTTCGGGTTCGAATTTATCAACGATTTTACATATTTAAAAAAATTACATAATTATTTGTAGTTTAAAGTGATAAAATTACGCTTTAAATGGATAAACAATCTATAAATTAATTTATTAAAATTTTCTTTAATTTTATACCTTACATTTTTTAATATTTTGTAATTAAATAAATTTTTAAAGTGTGCTTAGGTGCCTCAAATAAAAAATTTTTTGCCTGGGGTCAAAGATGAACACGGTCACCGAAGTTTGGGGGGTGTATACCCCGGGTAAATGACATTTCAAAATCTAGAAGGGTCGAACGTCGAACCCCCTAGTTGGCTAGGGGGGTCGACCCGGGGTGGAGGATTTTGAAATCTAGAAGGGGAATCAGGTGGGGTCCAATGTCCGAACCAAATAGTTTTAACCCATTAAAGGTTTGATAATAGTTTTTTTATATAATAATACTAGATTTTTTTGAATAAAAAGCGATATTCTAATATAAAAAAGGGTGTAAAAACATGAATTTATGTTAAAAATTCACGTTTTTGGAAAAAAATTTAGTATAAAAAAGTAGTTAAAATTTTCCCAAGAGGGGAGGGGGGGGGGGGGGTCAGATTTTAAAAACTAGAGAAGGGTTAGGGGTAAAAAAAATTCGAAAATTTGAGGGGAGGGGGGCCCCTGGGTTTTTTATCTGGGGGGGGGGCAAGATTTCGAGGCTAGGGGGTGGACCTGGGCTGGAACTCACCAACATTGGCCGTCCGGATTTTTGAAATCCTAAAAAACAAAATTCGATAAATCTCGAATAAATCGAAAACGAATGTGTTTTGTTGAATGAAATTGTGAAAAACAGTAGTGCGAAAAATAATCTATGTAGATTTTACAAAAAAAATTAATGTATTCGATGGTCTAAACAGACAAGAGATTCTTAACTCCTTGTGTGTTTTGGTAAAAAAAACCAAACACCAAATTTCGGAATTCAATATTAAATGTGCTCGAAATCCATTAGTTTTGTAAAATTTTTGAAAAATATATTAGAAAAAACGTGTTTCATAGATAATTAGAGGATGAAAATTTTATTTGCGAATTTATTTCACGATTACTATAATATATTATTTTTATATTTTGAAAATAAAACGTGTGAAATAAAGATAAAATTGAAAATTTCAAACGTGTTTCAAAAATCGATTTGATTAATTGGTGAATGTTTATTAATTACTGGTTTCTAGGCCAATTCTGACTTTAATTTGTAGCGTTTAAAAGTAAATAACTTTCTATTAGAAAATAAATTATGGTTTTTTTAGTCAAAAACGATTTTTAAACTTAGGCATTTTTTAAGGCTGGTGGTAGCTAATTTTTTGTTAAACTTTTCCTTAATTCAAAACTATGTTTCCTGTTTAAATTTTCCAAAAGCCGGCTAATTTAAAGTATTCGCGAATTTTTTATCCAATATTTTATGATTTTTATAATTAAAACGCATCAAAATTTGGCAATTTCTTATCGAATTAAAAAAATTAAATGGTTTTAGTTTTTATTATTATTGTACCTAAAAAAAAGAATCGTAATACAATTCTGCTTTAATTTCTAATAGAATCAATTTTTTTAAAATAAAATATCATTTAAAATCCATTTGAAACTGTCTTAAAGTCAAATAAAGGTTTTTTGTACATAATTGTCGTAGGGTAATTAATAAGGTACAAGTTCCATACGTGTACCAAATTTCAATTTGACCGATTCAGAAGTAATTACAAATTTAAAAACATCTTTATAGCCTAAATCTAACACGTAGACCTCATTTTTATGGTTATTTTCCGAATTTAAGCTTTTGAAAACAGTTATGAGTCAATTTGTACCCAAAAAATAGCCCTTTTTTGGCATGTACAATTTATGATATTGAGGAAATTTTTTTATTATATAAAAATAATATATTATAATAATCGTGAAATAAATTCGCAAATAAAATTTTCATCCTCTAATTATCTATGAAACACGTTTTTTCTAATATATTTTCCAAAAATTTCACAAACTAATGGATTTCGAGCACATTTAATATTGAATTCCGAAATTTGGTGTTTGGTTTTTTTTACCAAAACACACAAGGAGTTAAGAATCTCTTGTCTATTTAGACCATCGAATACATTAATTTTTTTGTAAAATCTACATAGATTATTTTTCGCTCTACTGTTTTTCACAATTTCATTCAACAAAACACATTCGTTTTCGATTTATTCGAGATTTATCGAATTTTGTTTTTTAGGATTTCAAAAATCCGGACGGCCAATGTTGGTGAATTCCAGCCCAGGTCCACCCCCTAGCCTCGAAATCTTGCCCCCCTAGCCTTAGTTAGAAGGCTCCGCCGCCCCAAACCCCCCGACCAGCCGCCTTTTGTGAGATCTATATATTAATAGACGTAATGTCTTTGCGTGTGTGTGTGTGTGTGTGTGTGTGTGTGTGTGTGTGTGTGTGTGTGTGTGTGTGTGTGTGTGTGTGTGTGTGTGTGTGTGTGTGTGTGTGTGTGTGTGTGTGTGTGTGTGTGCGCGTCTGTCTGTGAGTCTGTGTGTTCTTTAACTCCTCCCTAACCATCCCATGGGCAGACCTGTGCACGGTCTGAAAATGCCCACCGTTTTATTAGAGGATTTGCCCCCCCCCGTTTTATTGCCCCCCCCCCGCCAAAAATGAAAAAGTACCCTAAAATTATGACGCCATTTTTGACCTATGATGACGCCATCGTCGCAATTTTTTTACAGTTTTTAGCCTATTTCAATGTATATTAAGCCATTTCTGACCTATTTTTACCTTATTTTCGCTTTTTTTGTGCCTTTTTTCTCTTTTCCCTTCTTTTTTTTTCTTTTTTTTGTCATTTTTTTCTTTTTTTTTCTTTCCCCCCCTGCTTGCCCCCCCCCCCGTTTTATTGCCACCCCCCCGTTTCAAAAAAGTTGCCCCCCGTGCCCCCCCGTTTTGGAATTGCCCCCCCCCCCGTTTAAACCCCAGGGGGGCAGTGCACAGGTCTGCATGGGCTAAGGTGAATGAGGTATCGTTGGAAAGCTTATACCTCAGGGAATGTCTTAAGGGGGTTGAAATTTTGAAACAACTTACATGGACATCTTTATAGTGGACAACGCGTTTTTACCAAAGGGAGGAGGGACCCTATGGATTTTGGAACTAAAAAATTTTTTGACTCAGAATTGGTTCAAACTTTTTGGAAAGAGTAATTAGGCAAAGTAAAGCCGAATATAATGATTTTTGGAAAAATGAACATGGACGTCTTTATACTGGACAACGTGTTTTTTTTCATTAAAGAAGGGAATTACCTTGCTCACCAACCACAAAAGGAATTGGGCTAAGTGAGATATCATTGCAAAGCTTACGGTCGGGAGAATGTCATAAAGAGGTTGAAACTCAGAGAAAATCTGCATGGGGATCTTTGCCTGGACAAAACATTTTCACAAAAAGGGGAAACCTATGGATTTTGAAAAGTGAAAGAGTAATTATCCAATGTAAAAGCAAAATGTCATGTTTTTTGGTAAGATTAACATGGACATCTTAATGCTGGACAACGTTTTTTCACTAAAAAGAGGAACGAACTTCCACACCAACCAGCAAAAGGATTGGGATAAATGAGATATCATTGCAAAGCTTACAGATAGGGGAATGTCCTAAAGTGGCTGAAATGACATTAAAAAGATTGCATGGACATCTTTTGTTTGGACAACACATTTTCACTATAACAAGGCCCTATGGACTTTGAAAGTTGAAAAAAAAAAATTATCTTCGAATTGGTTCAAACTTATTGGTAAGATTAATTTGCCAAGCGCGGGGTTTGCTTGGGGGTGGTGTCGGGGGGGTTGGGTGTTTGTCGGGGGGGTTCGGTTTTTTTTTTTTTTTTTTTTTTCTTTTGCGGGGTGTTGGGCCTGGGGGGGTGGGGTGGGTCTGGGGGGGGGGTGGGGGGTTGTGGGGGGCCCCCCCTTCGTGTCTATGTTTGCCAATGTAAAGCCAGAATATTATGTTTTTGAAAAAATTAACATAAACATGTTTATGCTGGACAACGTTTTTTCACTAAAAGGGGCAACGAACTTTCTCCTTAACCACGAAAAGGATTGGGCTAAATGAGATATCATTGCAAAGCTTAAGTTTCAAGGAATGTCATAAAAGGGTTGAATGTTTCAAAAAATAAATAACAAGGACATTTTTATGCTGGACAACGCATTTTGACCAAAGGGGGGGCTTCTTCCCAACCACAAAACGGATTGGGCTAAATGAGGTATCATTACAAAGCTTACAGTCTGGAGAATGTCATAAATGGGTTAAAATTTTAAAAAAAACATGGACATCATTATATTGGACAACATATTTTTACCAAAGATAGAAGAACCTTCCTCCCCAACCACAGAAAAAATTAGGATAAATGAGATATTATGGGAATGGGAAACCTTATAGTTCAGGGAGCATCATAAAATGGTTGAAATTAGTAAAAAAATTAACACGGACATCTTTATGCTGGACAACATATTTTCACCAAAAGAGAAAAAGACCCTTCTCCCCAACTAAAATTAGAGTGGGTAACTGAGGTATCACTGTAAAGCTTACAGTCACGGGAATGGCATAAAAGGGTTGAATTTTTAAAAAAAAATTAGTAAATGAATATAAAAAATGCGGGAAAAATTATTTGTCAGCCGACCTCTTCGGACGTATATTTCCCCTTAAGTATATCCCCCCTCAAAATAAAATCCTGGATACGGCGGTGAGGGTTTAACCCCCCCCCCAATTCTAAGCGCGGGGGGTGAAACCCCCATCTCAGAAATTGGGGGATTAACTCCCCCTTCTTCAACCCCGTCGTGCCCATGTATGGGGAAGAGGGAGAACACGTACCCAGTGGCGTGCCCAGGGGGAGCGGGTGGGACGGCCGCCCCCCCCCCTCCCCGAAATCTGGCGAAGCCGGATTTTTTTGTAAGGGAGAGGGGGGGGGGGGGGGGGGGGCGGCGGGGGGGGGGGGGGGGGCGGGGGGGGGGGGGGGGGGTTTGTGGTAAAGGGAGGGGGGAGGGGGGGGGGCCCCGGGGGGGGGGGGGGGCGGCCCCGGGGGGGGGGGGGGGGGCCCCGTTTTTTGGGGGGGGGGTTGGCTGGGGGGGGCCTTTCCCCCAAAAAACCCTTGGGGGTGGTTTTTTCCCTTACGTTTTTTGAATTTTAGGAGAGAAGATTTTTTTCTTTAATATTAATACAGAAACTTTCCTGATGCCTTCCAAAAGCATATTAATAGTCAAAAAACCAAATTTTTCTCGCTTCGCGGGCAGTTTAATTTGACAGTTTATCTTAATTTTTTTGATTTCAAATCGATTATGCCGTTCAATAATTAAGGCATACATATTAAATCAAACTACTATAAACACTATCAGACCTGTACACGGTCTGGAAATACCCCCCCCCGTTTTATTGGAGGATTTGCCCCCCCCCCCGTTTTATTGGAGGATTTGCCCCCCTGTTTTATTGGAGGATTTGCCCCCCCCCCGTTTTATTGCCCCTCCCCGAAAAAAGAAAAAGTACCCTAAAATTATGACGTCATTTTTAACCTATGATGACGCCATCATCGCAAATTTTTTGCAGTTTTTAGCCTATTTCAATGTATTTTAAGCCATTTTAGACCTATTTTTACCTTATTTTCGCTTTTTTTGTCCCTTTTTTCCTTTTTCCCTTCTTTTTTTCTCTTTTTTTCCTTTTTTTCTCTTTTTTTTCTTTCCCCCTGCTTGCCCCCCATTTTATTGCCCCCCCGTTTCAAAAAAGTTGCCCCCCGTGCGCATAGATGAACACGGTCAAAAAGCTAGGGGGGGTGTTTACCCCGGGTAAATGAAATTTCAAAATCTAGGGGGGTCGAACCCCCCCTAGCTTTCTAGGGGGGGGTCGACCCGGGGTGGAAGATTTTGAAACCTAGAGGGGGGTCAGGTGGGGTCCTGTGTCCAAAGCAAAACAGTTTTAAACCATAATAACTTTAATAATTGTTTTTTTTTATAGGATAATACCACATTTTATTGAATAAAAAGCGATATTTAGGTATAAAAAGGGTGTAAAAGCATGAATTTGTGTTAAAAATTCACGTTTTTGGAAGGAAATTTAGTATAAAAAAAGTACTTAAAATTTTCTCGAGAGGGGAGGGGGGGTCAGATTTCAAAATCTAGAGGGGGGTCAGGGGTAAAAAATTCGAAAATTTGGGGGGAGGGGCCCCTCTGGATTTTTTTCTAGGGGGGCCCAAAATTTCGAGGCTAGGGGGGGTGGACCCCACCCTAACCCCCCTTGTTCATCTATGCCCGTGCCCCCCCCCCCCGATAAACTATCGGGGAGGCGGCTTGCACAGGTCTGCACTATTAACCTTTTATTAACGTTTTAAACACATTAACCCCTAACCCCCTGACAAAGGGCTCTGCCCCTTCACCCCGCTGGGGGACTCTCGCCCCCCAGACCCTTCATTTCTGAGGGCTGCTGCCCCCAGACCCTTTCAGGGTTAGTATTTCCCCCCAGACCGCCCCCCAAATGAAATCCTGGGCCACTGCACGTACCCTGGGGGTAAACATTAAAAAACCGCCTGGGGGGATGATTAATGATTTTTGATTGAGTCAAAATAAAAAAATAGGGGAGAAGACGAGGATTTTTAAAATCGTTAAAAATTCTAATAAAAAGGCTCTAAAATGGTAGGAAAGTAAATGGAGAGGTAAAAATAAGCTTTGTAAAACAAGAATTTATTCCTTTTTATTCATTATTTTTATCATTTTTATTTGATGAATTTACACTATAGCCCGCAGATGCCCGGTTGAAAACGGTTATTATATCCCCCTTTTTTTTCCAAAACAAATTCCAAAATGCCGGATACCATGCAGATAATTAGACAGAGTGGATGAGATTGGGGGTTATGATGCTTTTCCAAATAAAATCGCAAAACTACTGGAATGGAACCCCCCTAAAATATTGAGGTATCGGGTATCCCCCGGATACCTAATCCTCCCAAAATTTAGAAAGGGGGGTTTCTCCCCCCTCCCCTCCTAACACCCCCCCCCCCGAAAAATATTAATAAATTTTCCACAAAAAAGTAAATTTTTATCTTTACACCCTTTTAACACATAAACACTTTAATTTATTTAACAAAATGTAGTATTATCCTTTTAAAACTATAATTAATAGTTAAAAAGTGTTTTGATTGGAATCCCGGAAAGCCCGGACTTAAATTTCAAATGTTGCACCTCGGCCTCGGGTCGACCTTTCCTCATCACCACAAGGCCAGGTAGGTCAGAAAGACACCTTAGTACCCTCTGCCCAAATTTTAATGCCATTTACCCAAGATAAAAGATACCCTTTCCCCAGTTCTGGGAAGGGGTCTTTTTTTTGTCTATATGGGTTCTGTCATAGATGAGAACGGTCCGGGAAGCTAGGGGGGTGGTTACCCGGGGTAAATCGAATTTTGAATTCCAGGAGGGGGGTCCCAGGGAGGTCCGGACCCCCCTAGCTTTTTAGGGGGGGTCGAACCAGAGTGCAAAATTTTGAAATCTAGAGGGGGGTCAGGTGTCCAAATCAAAACAGTTTTAAACCATAATAACTTTAATAATTTTTTTAAGTTCTTTTTATAGGATAATACTACATTTTATTGAATAAAAAGCGATATTCTGGTGTAAAAAGGGTGTAAAATCATGAATATGTGTTAAAAAATCACGTTTTTGGAAAAAAATTCAGTATAAAAAAAGTACCTAAAATTTTCCCGAAGGGGGGGGGGTCAGATTTCGAATTCTAGCGGAAATTTGGTGGGAAGGGGGGGCTGGATTTTCGTCTAGGGAGGGGTCCCAAAATTTCGAAGCTAGGGGGGTGGACCCCACCCTTCCCCCCCCCTTCTTACCTATGGGTCCTGTCCCTTCCCTTCCCCCCAGTTAACAAGTTCTTTGGATTATTTACTGTCAAAAAAAACAAACAACTTTTATGCACATTTAGGGCCTCTACGATACTTAATATTAGGCCTAAAACAACGAAAATAATCGATTTAACACAATTTTTCTATAAAAAATGGGATATCTAAATTTAAAGATTTAAATCTAAATTTTAAATCGGCCAATCAATTCGACCCCCCCCCTCCCTTCTAAAAAGCTAGGAAAGACTGGGCCATCTGTTTTATACCCCTCCCCCTAAAAATGTCAGCCTTTTTACCATACATGGGCAAGTTGGTCCGGAGTGGGGGGGGTTAAACCCCAAATTAGGGGGGGGGGTTAAAATCCGAGAAACGCAAAATACCCATATTGTTTTTTTTCTGGAGTGCATTTTACCCATATCGTTTTTCGATTTTGAAGGAAAAATAGGTTAAAAACACTAATTTTAGGTCAAAAAGCCCTTTTTATTGCATTTTTGAGCTTTTTATTGCTTAAAACATTCATTTTGACCTCAAAACTTAAGTTTGGAGGCAGTTAGAAGTCATTTTAAAGACATTTTTTTTCTTCATTTTTCCAAAATTGGGGGGGGGTTAACTTTTTCTCCCCCCCCCCACTTCTGAGTGGGGGGGGGGTTAAACCCCACTTCTCAGAATTTGGGGGGGGGGTTAACCCCCCAACCCCCCCCCCCCCCGTGCCCATGTATGCTTTTTACCCGTGGGGGGGGTGGGTGCCCTTTTCTAGAGGACCCGACCGAAACACCTATAGTCCCGTTAGTAAAAACAAAAACTTTTTTTTTCTGGCGGAAGAGACTCTTCAAAATTTTGAGGGATTGTTTTCCGTATACCCCGAGTTTATCCAAAATAATAAATATTAAATGACGTTGTGTAATAAATCCAAGATAAAAGAACTGATACATACCAATAGAAATTTTATTTCTTTGTTTTAGGCCATTAAGCTATCCTCAAACAGACGTGTTTCTGGTTTGTTTTTCAGTGGTTTCCCCTTCGAGCTTTGAAAACGTTAAGGAGAAAGTAAGAATTTTGAACCTATTAATATATTCAACAATCAATTAAGTTAAGGACAGTAGCCAGAAGGGGGCGGTCGTCTCCCCACCCCCTCAAATTCGGCGAAGCCGGATTTTTTCGTATAAGGACCCTTACGTTTTTTGAGTTTTAGACAAAACATTTTTTCTTTATATATAAATTCAGAAACACTTCTGATGCGTTCCAAAAGCATAAAAATACCCAAAAAACTAAAAAAATTTCTCACTTCGCGGGAAGTGAACATTTTAATCATTTTGTTAGTTTTTTTTAATTTCGATGGATTTTACCATGCAATACATAGCTAAGGCATGTGCCTTTGCCTCGGATATTAAATGGCAATACTATAATATAGATGTTAAAACTCTATATTATAATATATCGTCGTTCGTATGACACAATGACTACATGAAAAAAATCCAAAATTTTTTTCTTTAATTTTTGGTCTTGCTAGAATCATTAGCTTCTTTTGACAAAAAGAGTCCTTTCAGAAAAATTAGCAAATACTACAAACAGATAATTCTAATTTGAGTCAAAGTTTTATTCATTGGTCACAAAATGAATCAAAAAAATTGGACTTGTTTTCTAACAAACGACAAAATGAGTCCTTACGTTTGGACTCATCTTCCTTACAAAAAATTATGAGTCCAATAGGGTTTGACTCATTTTTGAGTTTATAAGGACTCATTTTTACTCTGTATAAAAAAATACTAAATTAAAGATTTGAAATGTGATTTGGATGCTTTAACGTGATTTGGACGCTAAAATAAGCATTTCAATTTGTTTTTGCTTAATATCCTTTTTGTACTTTTGATTTATAGTTCAAAATTAAACATAAAGAATAACATTTCATTTGTAGGTGTGTTCATATTTTAAAAATAGGTACTCAAAGTCGTTATCACTTTGTATTCACTTTGTAGGTTTGATAATGGCTGTTTTTTTTACATTTGTGGGGTTGTCCTCCCTTTCACCTCCCCCCATGGCGAAGCGTGGCATTTTGTTTAGATTTTTTTTTACTTTTCAAATATTGAGTTATAAAAATTTAATACAAATCTTAGTGCATTCTAATCAGAAATTAATCAATATAAAAAATTTTCCCGCTACGCGGGAAGGTCAGATTTATATATATACAGTAAAATTAATATTATCAGTAATATTTTTTGTTATTATAACTTAAACCATACTCATTCGCAAAATTTAAACACATCAGAAAAAAGATAGTTGTGTTATACAATTTCATCGCCTGATAATTTTGAAGATCAGACATAATTGTGCAAAAATTAGGTAAAAAACAAAAGTAAAAAATGTATGTTCACGCAAACACCAAGGGACAATTTTTAAACAGTTTTTAGTGCATATTTAAAAAATTTTCGCCAAAACCTATTATATTCAACAATCAATTAAAGTGAAAGTTTTTGTAATTGTAAAATTTTCATGACCCATTTGTCTTTATAAAAAATAAGATATCTATATAAGAAAAAAGTTTAGAACACCGGATGTTCCCAGGCGGTCTCCCATTCAAGTACTAACGTGGCTCAACGTTGCTTGACTTGGCAGATCGGACGGGATGCCGTATTTGCAACGTGGTATGATCGTGGACAAGGGATTTGCTTTGAACTCATAGATAAACAAGGGGGGGTAGGGTGGGGTCCACCCTCCCTAGCCTCGAAATTTTGAGCCCCCCACCCCCTTGAAAAAAATTCAGGGCCCCCCCTCCCCCCAATTTTTCAAATTTTTTACCCCTGACCCCCCTCTAGATTTTGAAATCTGACCCCCCCCCCAGCACCCCTCTCGAGAAAATTTTAAGTGCTTGTTTATACTAAATTTTATTGCAAAAACGTGAATTTTTAATACAAATTCATGTGTGTTACACCCTTTTTATACCTAAATATTGCTTTTTATTCAATAAAATGTTATTATTATTTAATATTTAATGGTTTAAAAGTATTTTGTTTCGAAAATCGGACCCCACCTGACCCCCCTTTAGGTTTTGAAATCTTCCACCCCAAGTCGACCCCGCCCCCTAGGGTCCCATCCCAGTACTAAGAACAATAATAATAGGGTATTTGAAAGATACAGCCCCCTTCCCCAAAGAAAACTTTTTGTGTATATATATACCATAGATGAACAATAGGGGGGTAGGGTGGGGTCCACCGTCCACCCCCCTAGCCTCGAAATTTTGGGGCCCCCCTTTAAAAAAATCTAGGGCCCTCCCCCTCTCCCCAAATTTTTAAATTTTTTACCCCTAACCACAGGGGCGTAACCAGGGCGGGTGGCCGATCGGGGTATATAACTACTAACTGCCCACCTATCATGAAGAGTAATTATATTAAGAGTTGAAAAAAGAGTAATTATATTAAGAGTTGAAAAGAAGCATAAAAAGTGCTAGAATTTCGCGAAAATAGGTCATAATTGCAGTATGTTTTTTTTGGTATGTTTTGTTTTGTTTTATTGTAAGCGCGGAAAGAGTAGCAAAACGGGGTGCCAAAAATCACCTACCATTTCGAAAAGACCCTGTTTCTCCTGGTGGAGATAAACTTGCGAGACAGACGAGTTAAATATGACTTTTAACGTGCGGGTGTTTCATGCAAAACATTTTTTCTGTCAATTTAAAACTAAGCATTCACCTTCACGATTTATTAATATTTATCTATTTAGTGGGTGCCAGAAATCGCCCACCACTGCGGAAAAACACCGTTCCTTCTGGTGGGTACCCAGACCGACTTGCGGGACGACCCGAGCACGATTGAGAAGCTCCAGAAGAACAAGCAGCGCCCGATCAACTTCGAAACTGGAGAGAAACTGGCGAAAGAACTGAAAGCTGTGAAATACGTGGAATGCTCAGCCCTTACGCAGGTAAAAAGAGCCTATACACATAGATGAACAAGGGAGTGGGGTGGGGTCCACCCTTTCCCCCCCTAGCCTCGAAATTTCCCCCCCCCCCTAGAAAAAAAATCCAGGCCCCCCTTTCCCCCAAATTTTCGAATTTTTACCCCTGACCCCCCTCTAAATTTTGAAATCTGAACCCCCTCCCCTCTCGAGAAAATTTTAAGTACTTTGTTTATACTAAATTTTCTTCCATAAACGTGAATTTTTAACACAAATTCATGTTTTTACACCCTTATACCTAAATATCGCTTTTTATTCAATAAAATGTATTATCTTACAAAAAACTATTATAAAACATTTAATGATTTAAAAGTATTGTTTCGGAAGTTGGACCCCACCTGACCCCCCTCTAGGTTTCAAAATCTTCCACCTCGGGTCGACCCCCCCTAGAAAGCTATGGGGGTTCGATCCCCCCTAGGACCCCCGCCCTAGATTTTGAAAATGTCATTTACCCGGGGTAAACACCCCCCTCCCAGGGCCCTAGCTTTTTGACTGTGTTTATCTATGCCTATACAGATTGTCTTTTTTAGCGTAAAAGCGCGAATTAATTTTTAAAAGTAGGCAGACCTGTGCACGGTCTGAAAATGCCCCCCCCCGATTTATTGGAGGATTTGCCTCCCCCCCCCCGTTTTATTGCCCCTCCCCCCTCCCACCAAAAAAAAGAAAAAGTACCTTAAAATTATGACGCCATTTTTGACCTATGATGACGCCATCATCGCGAATTTTTTGCAGTTTTTAGCCTATTTCAATGTATTTTAAGCCATTTTAGACCTATTTTTACCTTATTTCCGCTTTTTTTTGTCCCTTTTTTCCCTTTTCCCTTCTTTTTTTCTCTTTTTTTCTCTTTTTTTCTCTCTTTTTTTCTTTCCCCCTGCTTGCCCCCCCGTTTTATTGCCCCCCCCCCGTTTCAAAAAAGTTGCCCCCCGTGCTTCCCCCGTTTTGGAATTGCCCCCCCCCGTGTTAACCCCGGGGGGGGGGGGCAGTGCACAGGTCTGAGTAGGTATACTAATACCCTGCAAATCATAGATATATTTGGTCAGGTACGCTAAGGGGTTCCCCACCAGGTGGGAAACAAAAAAATAATTTTTTAAAGCATACATGGGCAAGTTGGTCCGGAGTGGAGGGGGGTTAAACCCCAAACTATGAGGGGTTAAAATCCGAGAAACGCAAAATACCCATATCGTTTTTCGATTTTGAAGAAAAATAGGTAAAAAACACTAATTTTAGGTCAAAAAGCCTTTTTTATTGTATTTTTGAGCTTTTTATTGCTTAAAACATTCATTTGGGGGGAGGGTAAAACCCGAGAAACGCAAAATACTCATATAGTTTTTCGATTTTAAAGAAGAAATAGGTTAAAAACGCTAATTTTAAGTCAAAAAGCCCTTTTTATTTCTGAGCTTTTTACTGTTTAAAACATTCATTTTGACCTCTACTCTCTGTTTTTTTTAGCGATACTGGAAAAAGTTGACAAAAATTTTTTTGTTTGCGGTCTTATAACTTTTGAACGCGCCGCGATCAATATGCAAATATCTCGTGTTAAGGTCCTTGTACTTTTGGCTACCTCCTGAAAAAAAAATTTTTCAAAAATTTTGGGGGGTAAGCCCATACATGGGCAAGTTGGTCCGGAGTGCGGGGGGGGGTTAAACCCCAAATTAGGGCGGTTAAAATCCGAGAAACGCAAAATACCCATATCGTTTTTTTCTGGAGTGCATTTTACCCATATCGTTTTTCGATTTTGAAGGAAAAATAGGTTAAAAACACTAATTTTAGGTCAAAAAGCCCTTTTTATTGCATTTTTGAGCTTTTTATTGCTTAAAACATTCATTTTGACCTCAAAACTTAAGTTTGGAGGCAGTTAGAAGTCATTTTAAAGACATTTTTTTTCTTCATTTTTCCAAAATTGGGGGGGTTAACTTTTTCTGCCCCACTTCTAGTGGGAGGGGTTAAACCCCACTTCTCAGAATGGGGGGGGTACCCCCCCCCCCCCCCCAACCCCCCCCGTGCCCCTGTATGGGTAAGCCCCAAAATTGCCGAAATTTACGGTCGATTTTTTTTCGGCCAAATTTCTAACTTTTTATCATATGGGGCTTTACGTCTGAAAATTTTTTGGCAGATTGCCCATACTTTTCTGAGTTTAAAAATATATAATTTGTTAGGGGTAACTTACCTGGGTCGGGTACCCCGAGAGGTTAAAGGGGGTCAATTTCACGATTTTTGCTAAAAATCTTTGCATGGGGGACACCAAATGCATATTTTGGCATCATGCTCAAAAACTGTTAGAGCCACAGGCCTGAGACCGGGGGGATTTATGCGGAAATTTAAGTCCGACATTTTGGCGATAGTCTCAAAAAATCTTGATGCCCTAAGGCACTGCAATGGCTGACCCCTAAAAAAACTTTTGACACAGCCCCACTACATAGGCGAGTAATATATCATTTTAAAGCTCTCGGCGTGCTGATTTTAAAAATCATAAAAAATTTGCTCTAAATTGTCGGGTAACCAAAATACAGACCCCTTTGTACCCCCAAAATTAGTAAGGGGTGATTTTTTTTGTTTTTATTATTTATAAGCCGTGTTTATATTTGCTTGAAAGCTCTATGCGTGCTGATTTCAAAAATATTAATTTTAGACTAAAATTTTTTATGGTTACCCGGTTACATCCCCCCAAATACCCCCAATTTTGAAAAATGGTAATTTTGTCATTTTTTCATTTTAAGTGACATGTTTATACTTATATGAAAGCTCTCGACGCACTGATTTCAAAAATATATGGTTTTTTTAATTTTCTTCAGTGGTTACCCATTTTTGCACCCATCAATGTACCCCATAAAATTCTTAAGAGGTGATTTTATTACAATACTCTCATGTTTGTACTCATATCAAAGCTCTCGACACGCTGATGTCAAAAAAATTATTTTCAACTCGATTTACGCAATGGTTACCATTTTTACAACCAAAATGTACCCCCAAAAATTTTTAGGTGTCTTTTTTATATATTTATTATAATACCCTCATGTTTATACTCATATCAAAGCTCTCGACACGCTGATGTCAAAAAAATTATTTTCAACTCGATTTTCCCAATGGTTACCATTTTTACAACCAAAATGTACCCCAAAAATTTTTAGGGGGTCTTTTTTATATATTTATTATAATACCCTCATGTTTATACTCATATCAAACCTTTAGACACGCTTATCCCAAAAAATATAAATTTCAACTCGATTCATCTAATGGTTACCATTTTTACAACCCATAATGTACTCCCAAAAATTTTAGGGGGTCTTTTTTATATATTTATTATAATACCCTCATGTTTATACTCATATCAAAGCTTTAGACACGCTAATCCCAAAAATATATATTTCAACTCAATTCACTCAATGGTTACCATTTTTACAACCCATTATGTACCCACAAAAATTTTTGGGGGTACATTATGGGTTGTAAAAATGGTAACCATTAGGGTGAATCGAGTTGAAATTTATATTTTTGGGATAAGCGTGTCTAAAACTTTGATATGAGTATAAACATGAGGGTATTATAATAAATATATAAAAAAACCCCCTAAAATTTTTGGGGGTACATTATGGGTTGTAAAAATTTTTGAAATCAGCACGCCGAGAGCTTTAAAATGATTATATTACTCGCCTATGTAGAGGGGCTGTGTCAAAAAATTTTTTTAGGAGTCAGCCATTGCAGTGCCTTAGGGCATCAAGATTTTTTTGAGACTATCACCAAAATGTCGGACTTAAATTTCCGCATAAATCCCCCCTGGTCTCAGGCCTGTGGCTCTAACACTTTTTGAGCATGATGCCAAAATATGCAATTGGTGTCCCCCATACAAATATTTTTAGCAAAAATCTTGAAATTGACCCACTTTAACCTATCGGGGTAGCCGACCCAGGTAGGTTACCCCTAACAAATTATATATTTTTGAGCTCAGAAAAATATGGGCAATCTGCCAAAAAAATTTCAGACGTAAAGCCCTGTATGGTAAAAAGTTAGAAATTTGACCGAAAAAAATCGACCGTAAATTTCGGCAATTTTGGGGCTAACCTCCCAAAATTTTTGAAAAAAAATTTTTTTCTGAAGGTAGCCAAAAGTACAAGGACCTTAACGCGAGATATTTGCATATTGATCGAGGCGCGTTCAAAAGTTATAAGACCGCAAACAAAAAATTTTTTGTCAACTTTTTTCCAGTATCGCTAAAAAAACAGAGAGTAAAACTTAAGTTTGGAGGCAGTTAGAAGTCATTTTAAAGACATTTTTTTCTCTTTTTTTTCCAAAATTGGGGGTTAACCTTTTGCCCTCCCCCCACTTCTGAGTGGGGGATAAACCCCCCTTCTCAAAATTTGGGGGGTTAACCCCCCCTCGTGCCCATGTATGTTTTAAAGGGGTCAGGTATGTCTATCTAAAAAAATTGTTTTAAATCAATAATTGGAGTGTTTTCGGGTCTAATATTTTTTTTATAAATCAAAATAGAGTTATATAGGCTTTGTATACTGTTTATTGCTGGAAAAGACGTGTTTTTCGCAGTATATAAAAGTTATACCTATACGTACAAATTGGTTGAGAGGGAGGTAGGCCGGAAGCCGGAACACTCGTCGAGCTTTAAGGGGAAGTGGGGCCCTTAATTTTTTAAAGGAAACGTGTTTAAAATTTTGGCGTTAAAAAAGAGGTGAACGTGTCCCCCCCCGCCTTGGCGTGCTTGGGGGAGGCGGGAACAGCGGCCGCCACCCTCCCCCCTCCCCGAATCAGGCGAAGCCGGATCTTTTCGTGAAGGATTTTTTTAATTACGTTTACGTTTTTTTCTTTGAATTTTGGGAACGAAAAATTTTTTTTTCTTTAATATTAATAGACAAACTATTCTGATGCCAGTAAAAAAACGAAATTTTCCCCGCTTCGTTTATCTTAGTTTTAAGATTTCAAATCGATTATTCCGTTCAATAGTTAAGGCATACATGTTAAATAAAACTACTATAAACACTATTAACGTTTTAAACACATGTTTTAAATGTATAGGAATAAAAACCTTTAAATTTTGTAATAAGTATCATCTGGAATTAAAATTTCTAGTGTGTTTTAGTGCCTTAAATTAAAAATTTTCTCCCCCGGCGGCATTCTGCCCCCGGACACCCCTGACAAGAGGCTCTGCCACTTGTCCCCGCTCTTGCCCCTCAGACCCCCTTCAGGTTAGAATTTACCGCCCCCCAGACCGCCCCCCTCCAAATGAAATCCTGGGCACGCCACTGCCCCTCCCTAAAAAAAAAACAAACAAACACATCTAAGCTCCAAATACGAACAAAATTTTCTCATTATGAGTAGTCATTCTCCCTTGGTCACATGGTTTTTGAGTGGGAACTTACAAAAGTTTTCGTTTTTGAAAAAATCAGAAACTCAGCAGAAAAAAAATTGAGAGGGACTTGGGCTCCATCGTCCTCCTCCAAGAGGTAGATCATTTTACATGCTAAACAATGGTCAAAAGCAAAACGGTATAAAGTAAAAAAAATTTAAGCGAGTTTTACCGGTAGATAACATCAATAAAATAAACAATGATTATTATTAGTACATGCATGTTATTATTAAACAATGATATTAAAAGTAGGGTATAAGTGTTTCTAACACTTAGCTGAATGAAGCGGAAAGTTTTTAGTGTTTTGGGGATTTGTGGTTTGTTTTTAAATTTTTGGTAACAAAAAATTATAACAGTTAATCGCACAACAATTTAAAAAATCAAGAAAATTTTGTTATCTTAACCCGTTTCCGTGATTGTCTTTTCCTCGGTTACAACCGTAAAACCTTCGTATGACCTACATACATGAGCATGGACCGGCAAGCTAGGGGGTGGCTACCCCGAGTAAATGGCCCTTCAAAAGCTAGGAAGGGAGTCCGGGGGGGTCGACCTGGGGAGGTTTTTTAGGGGGGGTCGACCTGGGGTAGCCCCGTTTGAAATCCAGAGGGGGTCCGGTTTCCAAACAAAGTCATGTTAAATCATCTATTTAAGTTTTTTAGCACTAATATAAAATTTTATATACTAAAATATGTTATTTATGTATAAAAAGACTGCAAAAGTACAGTTTTTTAGTACGAAACCGTGTTTGTGACAGTAAATTTTGACCATATTGGTCATGGCCATGGGCAAATTGGTCCGGAGTTGTGGGAGGGGGTTAATTTAAACCCCAAATTAGGGGGGTTAAAATCATACATGTGCAAGTTACTCCGTAGGGGGAATTCAACCCCAAATTAGGGGGGTTAAAATCCGAGAAACGCAAAATACCCATATCGTTTTTTTTTCTGGAGTGCATTTTACCCATATCGTTTTAGGTAACAACGTTAATTTTAGGTCAAAAAGCCCTTTTTATAGCATTTTTGAGCTTTTTATTGCTTAAAACATTCATGTTGACCTCAAAATTTAAGTTTGAAGGCAGTTAGAAGTCATTTTAAAGACATTTTTTCTTCATTCTTCCAAAATTGGGGGGTTAACCTTTTCTCCCCCCCCCCACTTCTGAGTGGGGGGGTTAAACCCGCTTCTCAGAATTGGGGGGGTTAACCCCCAAGCCCCCCCGTGCCCATGTATGGTTAAAATCCGAGAAACGCAAAATACTCATATGCATATCGTTTTTTTTTCTGAAGTGCTACCCATATCTTTTTTTGATTTCAAAGAAACAATAGGTAAAAAACACTAATTTTAGGTCAAAAAGGCCTTTTTATAGGATTTTTGAGTTTTTTACTGCTTAAAACATTCATTTTGACCTCAAAACTTAGGTTTGGAGGAAGTTAGAAGTCATTTTAAAGACATTTTTTTCTTTATTTTTTTCAAAATTGGGGGTTAACCTTTTCTTCCCCCCCCCCCACTTCTGAATGGGGGGGTTAAACCCCCTTCTCAGAATTGGGGGGTTAACGCCCCCAAACCCCCCCGTGCCCATGTATGATTTTGACCTAAATTCATACCCAAAATTTGGTTCGGACGGGGGGGAGGGGGTCGATTTAAATTCCAGAAGGGCTAGGGTGTCAAAATTTAAAAATTTTGGGGGGGAGGGGGGCCATCTAAATTTTTTTCTACGGGGGGTCCGAAATTTCGAGGCTAGGGGGTCGGTGGACCCCACCCTATCCCCCCTATGCTCCATGTATGTATGTCGTGCTTAGGTCATACATTATTTATTTTTGTGTGCAAATAGTGTGAGTGGGCTAGCAAATTGAAATGGTTAAATTTTTATGGTAGCAATATGCAGATTTTTCTCACGTATGATGTGTATTACGCAGGATATTTTTTGTTGCAAAAATTTACATATTACTACCGTACAGCTTTAACCATTTCAATTTGCTCGCTCACTAGGTACTGTAACGTGCGGTTTGGCCCTGTGTTTGCGCTGATGAATGAGTGTTCTGCTACCGCACGCTACTTGTGGTGTGGGTGTTTGCGCGATGTAGCCGTAGGCTATCTGACCCCGTATACCTTTATTACAAAAGTTATAAACCCCGGGCAGGATACCCAAGTACCCGGCGGGGTTACAGAAAAGGCACGTAAAAATAACTAAGGGCGCGGTTTCCCAATCCTGGTTGGATGGGGATGAAGGCGGGGAAATTTAGTTAGAAAATATGCGGAACTTTGAGAAAACGCGAGCAGCTTTTGGTTGGAAATAACTTAGATTTTAGAGCAGCACTTTAGACGCAATTTATTCCGATCTCAAAACCATACTAATTTACTTGAAAACCCGCGGGTTTATATACCCGCGGGATGCGTGGTTGTTTTGACTACAGGCGAAAAGTTTAGCAGACTGAAAGGAATTTGAAAGATATGCGATTTTGACCTTTAGTTAAAAGAAAAGTTTTAATTTAAAATAAGAAATAAATATTTTATAAAATTTATTTAAAATAGGAACCCCGGGCATTACAGTACTATTCCTGCACAAAAATTATGTATGACATGACCTAACTACAACATTTGTCATACGAAAATTTCATGGTTGTAACAGAGAACAAGGCCATCACGTGAAGAGGTTAATTTTTCATTCAAAGACCGACATTATTTCATTATTTATATAGATAATTGTAATTTTTGATTTGTTTTAGAAAGGATTGAAAAATGTTTTCGACGAAGCCATCCTAGCCGCCTTAGAACCGCCGCAAGACAAACCGAAGAAGAAATGTCATATATTTTAATCTTCCTGCTTTGAATTTCCGCTCTTGACGATGTATATTATGCTACTACTAAGGGGCAATGGGCTCCACCGCTTTCAAAATTTCAAAGGGAAACACTCACTCAAGCCTTTTCGCCATCGCCAGTTCTGTTAATAAAATAATCCGGAAGCTCGGATGGGAAGTCAAATCTATAATTATCGTATTACTAACAAACTCCACCAACTAAAAACTATTTCTAGTCCCAATTAAAAGCGTTAAACATCAGAGGAATAAAATATGTTATAATAATTATAAAACTTTGGCAATTATTGCCCTAACTAAAGATCGTTGAAGTAAAGGAGCGGGTGAAGTTGTTTTGTGGTAAACCAATAGAACTTAAAGCTTTTTTTTTTGAAAACATAGCGCTATCAGTAATTGTTATGTAAATCATAGGTCACCGAAGGGGGGCGAGATGTAGGGGGGGGGGGGGTCAGCCCAACTCACCCCCCCCCTACGGCCTCTGAAGACACAAAGTATCCCACCCCTAAGGCCCATTTTTGACCCCTCCCCCCCCCCCACATTGTTTTTTCGACCCCTTGAACCCCTGACCCCCCCCCCCCTAAGGCCCATTTTTGACCACCCCCCCTCACTAGACAATCCCAAAAAATGCTTAAAAAATGGTCAAATTTCGTCAAAAAATTGTCAATTTTGGTCAAAAAAAATGGTACCCGGGGTGTGACCCCCCCCCCGGCTTTTTTTCAAAAAAAAAAAGAAACACCCCGGGGTGTGACCCCTTGTTGTCCCCTATGGAGGTCAAAAACCTCCACACCCCGGGGTGTGGACCCCCCCCCTGAGCCGTCGAAGGTCGGTGACCTATGATGTAAATTAAATTTATACCGCCTCTATTGCCATTAACAATGGAGTGGGGTGTTTAAAAGGCGAAAAACTAAAAAAAAATCAATTGAAAAAATTAAAGTTCTCAAAATAATGTAGCTGTAGCATAAGCTTTGGAAAGAAGTTTGTTTGTTTTTTTAACAAAGCAATAAAAAGTTGACTTTCAACAAAAATCTTAAACAGAAAAGTCAGCAATGCCACCATAAAAATGTACATCAACGGTAGAAAAATTATGATGGATGCATGACAAAAGCTGCAGCAAAACAGGGGTTCAGTGGTTAAGTACTGAAACTAATTTAGCGTGTTTTTTTTTAATTAAACTGTTCAGATTTTGATTGAAAGAATTTTTAATCGGGTTTTCTAAGAAAATCACACAACGGAGCCCACAGCGCAATATTATTTCTGCAAAAATGTTCTTCTGTAAATTAATTTTATTGTATTATTGTTAAATTATTTTAATTTAGTGGATTTTGTGGTTTTATTTAAATCCCCCTTGTTTTCGTATATTAACAAAACTCATATAAAGTTCTATATTCATGTTAATCAAAATTTTAGGGGCATTTTTTATTTTAAATTTCACGATTCGTGTCTGCTCTAAAAAGGATTTTTCATTCCTGTTGTTTTTTTTATTTTTGGAATATTTTCCACGTGATCAGCGGTTGATTTAATAAATGTCCTTATTTAAGCTCTTCTTAATAGGTTTTAAGAAATTAGTGAATCATTTTTGTTGTTGTTTTTTTATATACGTACTCGTAACGTAATGTATATATAAGATATTAGTGATGTTTCTTCCCCAAATTGCATACGACGGAGCTCTGGCCTAAAGCGCTGAGACCTCTGAAAATTAGAAAAACTAATGCTTTTTTAAAACATTTAAATTTTGCTGGTTTAGCACTTTTACAAATATTTTTAACGTTTTTAACTTTTGGGGAACATCTTACATCACTCGTAGATATATTAAACAAATGTCGCGTCTTCTAGTAGCTGAAATATATTTTGAGCGGTTATTTATCAAAATATCGATATCTGTGAATGTGGAAATATGCGGGGTGTGGTGTGGTTAATAGGGGTTACCCCCCAAAAATCTTGGAAATATCGAGATCCTCCGTAATATAGGCTAACGGTAGGAGTTTAGTCTTTCCAAAATCTGGGCGGTAGTTTCCTTTGTACTAAAAACACCGCTAAATGTGGAATTTATGCCGAACAATTGTTGGAACTCACCCAATAATGTTTTTACGCTGCCGGCAACCAAGTTTTTTTGGCTAAAGGCCCCAAATCCTGAAGGCTGTCCGTGTCCACCCGTAGGTGTGGGTCCAAAAATTTCCATTTTTGCAAGTAAATTGCAACATGAAAATATTAAAACTTCAGAGATTCAGAAATTTTATTTTTATTTGTTAGAAAATTAATATTTGAGCCTGTAAAACCTCAAAACTGTAGTATAAAACTGCAATTATTCTTGTTGCAAGAATAGAATTTATAAACCGTGTGTCCCATTGGTTTTCCACGCTTGTTAACGGGCTATTAGATAATCGGTGTATGTGTAAATATATGCATAAGCAGTGCAATGATGAAGAAAGAAATTCATTATTATTAAATAATATTAGAGTTACGTGAGAATCTGGGTCTTTTTAATTGTTGTTTAAGTATTTAATTTAGATTCCAGCTCGGGGTTTTAAACGCCACTAAGTGAAGTAGAGTTTTCACAACAGTTTTTGATGTCAGAAATTTCTTTGAAACGCAATCGTTTTATTTTTGCTTTAACTTCATATAAATTTTGTGGAAAGGGTAATTGTGGATTAACGATTCTAAAATGCGGAAGCGTAGTGGGAGTTTGCCACTCCACTTCTAGATTTTGCTTTAGAACCCATCTAGCATCTAGGTTATAGCATTTTTAAGTTTGGAGTCAAACTAAATGAGTCTTTTGTAAAAAAACTCTTAAAATAAAATCAAAACATTTTCACCTAAAATAGCGTTTTTGACCATTTTTTTTGAACTTATATAAAAAATGTTAACAAATTACGCTGAAAAAATGATACCTAGTTCTTCTACACTAAATCCTTTGAATTTAAATCCGCATTCTAATTTAAACCTCTATTTCAAAATAATTTGGAATTATTATTGTTGCAAAATACACCTTTCCAATATCAAGTGTAAAAAAGTATACTCCCTAAAACCAGTCAGAAAAAGCGGATTTCGAAAACTTATATAAATTATTCGCACTTATATAAATTATATTAACTTTCTCAGATTCCAACTATGCAATTGTTAGGCTGAGCTGAAGAAGATACATGGGTTTTTATTTAAAAGCGATTGAATAGTCTTTACTTAAAATTTTCATTTTTCCTCGTTTATGACTTTTAAAATTTATTGTATTGTTATGAATCACACCGAACTGTGTGCAGGTAAAATTACACGAACTTTATCTTGACGTATGATGAATCATTGTATTACTGATACATCAAAACGAAATGCTATTTAATGGGAGGATTATATAATAAAAAGAAAGAATACAAAAATTCTTCATCGATAGATATGTTATTGTTTAAATGGATTTAATAAATGTATTCTGAATGAATTAAGCCCTAAATGATTTTTCCAGTTTTTTTGTACTCTTTCTAATAATGTATTGTTTTAAATCGAAGTTGTGTACAATACGCATCGATTTATCATTAAATTATTTTAATATAATTATTATTGGCTTTTATTAAGTTGATTCACTTTTTTACGCGTGTGTTAAATATACTTATTAATAATTATTCCGTTCGTTTTGTTCGTCAAAGGAGAAATCGCGTAAGTTATTAGTTTGTCTAGTGATGTTTTTACCCGAAATTATTGTTCTCCGGAGCTACATCATTTTAACCGAAGCTCCACCCTCTAAAATCTATTTTTATCCTTAAAATATGCTTAAAGATATTTCAGTTGCATTTTTCAAGCCTACTTTTTATATGTTAAGTATTTCTTGGGCTTTTTAAAATATATGAATATAAATACTTTTGGCATTACTCTCTATTGATTCTAAAAATTGGCACGACAATGGACAAAACTTCGGAGCTCGGTTGCTCTAGAGATTCGGAAACCAAATTTCTGGGGAACATCATTAATCCATTAGATTGTAATTCACTTGGGTACCTCGTCAAAAACTATAGATGACGATATCATTTCGAAAGTGTGATAGGCTACACTGGAATTATATAATAAATATGTTTGTTTTTCCACTGGTGATGTTTCTCCGGAGCTTCGCCCATTTACTGATTTTGTGAATAATTAAAGATTAATGCCATTTATTTTTTAAAAGCGATAAAAATAGTCGTAAAATGCGGATTGAATTATTAAAAACACAATTTAAGTGTATTAACATCCTTTTTCACACCCCACACGGTCCACGACTATAGGAGGAAACTATTGTAATAAATAGTTACACATTTTCTTCAATAAACAACTTAATAAATCAAATCTACCAAATGATTCACCATTAAAAATGTGCAAATATTATATTAGAGTAATTTCCACAGGGTGGAAAAGTAATAGTAGTATATCTTGTTTATTATATATAATTCCAGTGAAACCTTCCTGTCAATAAAGCATGGCGTTCAAATTCCGTTCTGATCTAACAAGTATAGTTATATAAAATGAAAAAAAGATGTGTACTGAAAAAAGATTAGCTAAAGGTAGACCCAACGTGGGTGCAACAGTTGTTCGTTGGATTAAAAAATGTCACTCATTAAGTAACCATTTAAATCACGAGAATCTGACGTCACTTTATCAGCCAATTTGATTCGGTTTAATACCGAATATTTGTTTGATAAAGTGACGTCAGATTCTTGTTATTTGAGTGGTTACTTAATGGGGGCATTTTTTAATTCAACGAATAACTGTTGCAGCCACGTTGGGTTTATTTTTCGGTTTTTTGCAATAGGACAGTTGATTTATACGTTGGCAAAATTATATTATCTTCAATCAAACTGATAATCTATTTCTTAGTATTTTGGTGTCGCTAATATTTTTTTGTTTGAATCGAAGTCGTCAAAATAACAACTGCGTGCAATTGTGTTCAAATTTTATTTTAAACAGCTAAGAAAAAAATTGGAGTTTGAACGCTTTGCCTTAAAAATTATTATAAACATCATGCTAGTAATTTCTGTAAAGTTATTATCTCAAATAACAATTTATTTCATTTTAAATTTAGTGTTACATAATAAATAGCATACACAAAAAATACAGAGAAGAATCACCTTTATGTTAAAAACAAGGAAGTTTTCAAATTTAACATACTTTTACATATTTTACAGATATACGTTAAATTTGCATACTCTCACAATTTACGCGCAAAATCAAAGTACAATATTTGGTGAGATTGTGAAATTCTCAATAAACACATAAAAATCTGACTATTAGTCACTCCCAAATTTCCACTGGGCAAACTCTGATTCACTCAACAAATTTCACTCGATAAGCTGTTTTTTCACTTGATAAGCTGTTTTTTCGGTTATGCTTAGGCTTAGGAAGCAAAACCGAAAAACGCCTATCGAGTGAAACTTATCGAGTGAATCAGAGTTTGCCTTTCCACTGGCTGCACCATTTGTCTGTTACGCGTGGTTGCGACTTGTACTGCAAAAATTACAACGTGTGTGCGTTGACAAGGTGATTTTATCTCGTAAACAGATGGTTGGGATGGTTATTTTTACGAAAGTCGTATTAACGTGCAACAAAAATAATTATAATTATGGTCTTAGTTAAAAAACAGTATTTTGGTTCAATAAAAGGCAAACCTTTGGATTGTCCAGCCATAAGAATATATGAGCAAAAATTTTTAATTGATTCACATTTTTCGACAGTGTGGGAATGTGTTTGGAAAAATTCTTAGTGAGATAAAGCGTTTCAGCAATTCTAATTTTGGTTGGAGCACTTTTTAAAATTTCAGATTGTTGTAAATTCAAACCAAGACACCTATTGATGTCAGAGAAGGTTCAATGGTGTCCGGAAGTTTCGTTTTATACACCTCGTCTTTTTACATCTCGTTTTCGGAAAACTCGACTTTTGGATGCGATTTTGTAAACGTATTTGCAAAAAGGCGAGTTTCCGCACAAACGGTAAAATTTTCCTTGATTTTTAGGTTTCGCTGAGGATTTAAAAAAAGGTTTTTACTCCTTAATTCAAAAGGCACATCATTAAATACAAATTTACCATAATAAATTTTTGCTTGATTTTCAGGTTTTGCTTAGGCGTAGGTTTATTGTTTTCGGAATAAAATCATTTAAAAGTTTATCATGGTACAAATTTTGCTTAATTTTTGTCTTTTGCTTAGGCTTAGTCTTTTTTTCCTATTGTTTTAGTCGCAAAATACAATAAAATTGTCTTTTAAAAAATACGTTTACAAAATCGCACCCAAAGAACGAGTTTTCCGAAAACGAGATGTTTAAAAGACAACCTTTCCGAAGACGAGATGTTGAAAAACAATGTAAAAGACGAAATTTTCGGGATCCAGTTAAATGGACCTCAGGCTCAACCATACATTGACATTAGATTTTAAAGGTACCCGCAATATTTTAATCACATGCCTTAGAAAAAAACGCAGATATTCGCCCTTTTTTTGTCTCGATTTTGGACACTTATCGCTAATTATGGAATTTCGAAAGATAAATGTTTCCCGCTTCTGAGTGACTCCCCTCTGTCTCGTCCTTTATCTATTTTTTTAACTGCTAAAAAAGACATTTTAAAATACGCATCATACCAACGCAACGCTACATCGTGTTTTGAGCATTTGTGCTCTATAAACTGAAAGCGGCAATGCAAAAAATAAAAAACACCGGTTGTTCTCAGGCGGTCTCCCATCCAGGTACTAACCCGGCGCAACGTTGTTTGACTTTGGCAGATGGGACGGGATGCCGTATTCTCAACGTGGTATGGTCGTAGACATACGGAATTTTTAAAACGCTTATTTATAATGCATAATATTCGAATTTGCTATTTTTTTACGATAAAGTAAAAAAAAAATAAAAACGCATTTATGCTAAAACCCAATAAATATTATTAACTGAAAATAAACAAGTAATAAGCGTCTTTTACTGTACCAGAGAGGGTACAAAAAAGAAAAAAATAAAATTTAAAAAAAATCGTAGTTTTCTTAGTTTCTTAAGTTTAAACCTATAGTTAATTAAAATTGCTACATTATGATATGTTTCACTATGTTGACGTACTTTAATATATTAGTTTATGCTAAATAAGGTTTGTTTTTTTCATAAAATGTACAAAAGCTAGAAATCATCACTAAAATAGTATTTTCGTGAACAATGATTTTGAATTAGCAATAATAAAGTTAAAATTTGTTCTTTGAAACTAATTTCCAACCTACATAGGTTTTTTAATATTCTGGTTGTAAAATTATTCACAATTCAAAAATTTATTTTAAAAATTCCATTCCAAACTTTTGAATAGAATCATTTTCTGTAATTGAAACATTAAAAAACTGGGAACCAAGCACGCCAGCAGCGCCACCTACGAAGCGGAAATAAACTAAAAATCCCCGAAAAATACTTTTGCTTTTGTAATATTAAGAAATGTTTAAGAAATTTTAAAAGGAAAGGGTCGAGATTTTGAAGCAATAAATATTCGAAATATTTTAAACCGTAAAATGTACTAGTCGCTCGCTGTTTCTTAATCTTCCCCCTACATATGATTGGCGCTAGCCGTCATTGTACCCCTTGCTACACTAAAAACAACCCTTATTTAGAACTAAAGATGTATTCTATCAGGGTAAAAATAACTAGGTGATATAGTAACCACTCGTTCTTCGAGAAAATATCACGTGAAGAAAAACACGACGCAACTTAATAATAATTTATTACATCATTATACTGACAACTTTTTTTTATTATTTTTTTTTCTCGCCGGTTCATTTTTCATTTCTTCCTGACGGCGACGGTTACGCTCTTAATTTCAGCCTGAAGGATTTTAACTTTAGTCTATAAAACAAGCTTTGATTTGTGCATTTTTTAGGAAAACTTTAAAACAGATATAAAATAAAGCAAAAAGTGCTTTTCAACAATATATGCCGTATTTAATTCTAGTAGTAGCAGGCCACTATTTTTTTCAATAGCTGTAAAAACGAAGGTTACTATTAGAGGCTAGGCTACGATTTTTTCAACAAAAAAAAAATGATTCGACAGGTTTAGTATTCGAAGCATGACTTTCGCAAACAACATACTCAAACAAACGGTAATCCAAACAAAAAATAATGATGCGAACCGTTTTTGTCACGACTATCGACATATTGTCTTTTTTATTAATCATCATTTCGCATTTGATACAGCCGAAATTTACACCAGACTTCAACTATTAAAATAATGCGTGCGCTAAAAGCTGCCCTAAAAATTGCGCGCAGTCTTATAATAGTAACCTAGGCTTTTATTAGAGGCTAAGCCATAAATGGGCACGGGGGGGGTTGGGGGTTAACTCCCCCCAAATTCTGAGAAGGGGGTTTAACCCCCCACTCAGAAGTGGGGTAGGCTATTAATTATTAATTAGAGGTAGTCTACTGTTAGAGGCTGGGCTACTATTAGCAGAAATACGGTATATTAGTGATATTCCTCCCTCCAATATTATGCTCCCGAGCTCCGGCCATTTAAAGAGGAAGAAGCTCCGGAACTCCGCCCATTAGATTAGCTATTTTAAGCTTATTCAAGTTTTAAATACATTAAAAGTTACTCTATCGTATCACATTTTTACGAATACAAGTGTAGTGTTGTACAAAGTAATGATTTTGGAGTATTTTAAATAAAAGTAAAAGTAATTTGAAAAATTTTAATTTAAGTGAAGTAAGAGAGTAAAGGTAATTTGTGATTTTTTAATTTAAGTAAAGTAAAGGTAAAGGTCAAAATTTTATTTAAGTTAAGTAAAAGTAAGACCGATTTTTTTAAATAAAAGTAAGAGTAAAAGTATAATAAAAGTAATTTTAAAACGGAGCAAAACACCGGTTTTAGAAGCTCCAGAGCTCTGTTCTTTTCGCCATTTTTTTTAGTTTTCTGCTATTTTTCTTGCCTTGCCAAAAGTTTTCTGGTATTTTTATGTAAAAATTATCAGTTTAATAAGTTTTTTGGTCAAAATAAATGGTTTTAGCGTGTTAGCGGCTTAAAAAATTTCTTCTGTCACTCATTTTACAACAGGCTCATAAGGAATCTACTCATTGAAATTACTTAAATTATACTTTAATTAATTTAAGTATTTGCAGGAAAAAATCCGAGTAAGAGTAAGAGTAAAAGTAATTGAAATTTCAGAAGTCAAGTAAAAATAAAAGTAAAAGTAATCCAAAATCCATTACTTTTATTAGTTTAAGTAAAAGTAAACTTTTTACAACACTAAGACAGCCATACGGCTGACAAATAGGTTTTTTCTTGTATTTTTCAGATTCATTTGCTTTTTTTAGAACTCAACCCTTCTCTGATATTTCCTGGACTGATAGTTTTGCAATGAAACCTCATTTTGGCCAATTTGTTTTTTGGTTGGGAAAGAGGGTCGCCCCTTTTTGGTAAAAATGGGTTGCCCAGCATAAAAATGTCCATTTTTTTCAAACATTTAATACTTTTATGGGAATCCCCCGGTTGTAAGCTTAGCAAGGTTACCTCATTTAGCCCAATCCGCTTCGTGGTGATGAGAGGGGTTCCTGCCCTTTTTGGTGAAAATCCATGTTAATTTTTTAAAACATTCAACCCTTTTGTGACATTCTCCGGATTCTAAGCTTCCAATGATACCTCATTTAGTCCTATCCATTTTGTGGTTGGGAAAAATGGTCCCTCTCCCTTTCTGTGAAAATTCGTTGTCCAGCACTCCAGCATAAAGATGTTCATGTTATCATTGACATTCTTCGAACTTTAAGCTTTCCAGTGATGTCTCACTTAGCCCAATTCTTTTTGTGATTGGGGATGAGGGTCCATCCCTTTTTAGTCAAAAAGCAATATCTAGTATAAAGATGTCTATGTTGATCTTTTCAAAAAAGTATTATATTCTGGCTCTCCATTGATGACTAATAACAGCGACCAATAAGTTTTAGCTAAACCAGAGACAAATAATTTTTTTATTAAAAAATTGATAGGGCCCTTTAGTGAAAAAACGATTTCCAGCATAAAGATGTACATGAAAAATTTTACAAATTTTCCCCTCTATGACACTCCCTGAACTAACCTTTCCAATAATATCTTATTTAGCTTAATCCGTTGGGTGAGACACAAAACAAACACACAGACTCACATTACGTCTAATTGAATACATTGTTTTAGATAATACTTCATTGTACTGGGATAATGTTCATAACAAATTTTTAGGCCAAGCGTTTAAACTCAAAAATTTTTTATCTTAACGGTTTATACTAAAACTTAAACAAAATTAAATTCAATTTTGCTATATATATATATATATATATATATATATATATATATAGCAAAATTGAATTTAATTTTGTTTAATTTTTAGTATAAACATTTACAGATAAAAAATTTTTAGTTTTTAAACGCTTGGCCTAAAAACTGTTATGAACTATTCATACAATACGAAGTATTATCAAAACAATGTATCAATAGACGTAAAATGAGTATATATATATATATATTGACAGCTACAACAGATTAAGCTAAATAATATTATTGGAAAAGTTAGTTCAGAGAATAATAGAGAAAAATTCTGAAAACTATTGTGCGTCTTTATGCTGAAATATTTTGGCTAAAGGGCCCTAGTTTTTATATTAAAAAAATTATTTTGTACATTTAGTTTTGCTAAAACTATTAGGTCGCTGTAACTATTAGTTAGTTCAATGGAGAGCCAGAATATTAATACTTTTGAAAAGATGCAAGCCATAGGGCATCTTTCTATACCTAGATATTGCTTTTTGAGCTAAAAAAGGGATAAGATCCCACCCAAGGCACCAAAAGAATTAGGCTACAAGGTGACCACTGGAAAGCTTAAAGTCGAAGAATGTAACGGAGAACATCTTTTTATGCTGGAGTGCTCAACAACAATTTTTCACAGAAGGGGAAAAGGGACCATTTTTCCAACCCACAAAAATGTATCGAACTAGATGGTATCATTGGAAGCTTAGATTCCCGGAAAAATGTGGGTTTAAAAGATCAAATGTTTTAAAAATTAGGCCATCATTTTTCACCAAATTACGGCTAAATAATCATTACCTAGCGAAGCATAAATGAGGTAACCTGCTAGGGGGATTCCCATAAAAGTATTAGCCTATGTTTGGAAAAATAGAGCTTTATGTTGGGCGGTCCATTTTTACCAAAAGGGGCTCCCTCTTCCCCAACCAAAAAACAAATTGGCCGAAAATGAGGTTTCCATTGCCAAAACTATCAGTCCAGGAAAAATATCAGAGAAGGGTTGAGGCTACAAAAAGCGAATAAATCTGAAAAAATGCAAGAAAAAATGTCAGCCGTATGGTGTTATGCCTGTAAAAAGTTTACTTTTACTTAAACTAATAAAAGTAATGGATTTTGGGCTACTTTTACTTCTTATTTTTACTTGGCTTCTGAAATTTTGATTACTTTTACTTTAACTCTTACTCGGATTTTTTGCCTGCAAATAATTAAAGTAAAATTTAAGTAATTTTCAATGAGTAATTCCTCTATATGAGCCTGTTGTAAAATGAGTGGCAGAAGAAATTTTTTTAACCGCTAACAGTTAAAACCATTTATTTTGACGACAAAAAACTTATCTAATAATACATATTTTACATAGGAAATACCAGGAACTTTGGCAAGGCAAGAAAATCAGACAGAAAACAAGATGGCGAAAGAACAGAGCTATGGAGATCTAAAACCGGTGTGCTCCCTTTAAAATTACTTTTATTATACTTTTACTCTTACTTTTATTTAAAAAAATCGGTCTTACTTTTACTTAACTTAAATAAAATTTTGACCTTTACCTTACTTTACTTAAATTAAAAAAATCACAATTTACCTTTTTACTCTCTTACTTCACTTAAATTAAAATTTTTTCAATTACTTTTACCTTTACTCAAAAATACTCCAAAATTACTCTTGTACGACACTACACTTCGTATAAAAATGTGATACGAATAAAGTAACTTTTAATGTATTTAAAACTAAATAACTTAAAATAGCTAATCTAATCGACAGAACTTCAGAGCTTCTTCCTCTTTATATGCAGACTCGGAGCATATCATAAGAGGGAGGGAGAAATGTCGCTAATATACCGTATTTCTGCTAATAGTTAGCCCAGCCTCTAACATAGACTACCTCTAATTAATAATTAATAGCCTACCACTGAGTGGGGGGTTAAACCCCCTTCTCAGAATTTGGGGGTAACCCCCAACCCCCCCCCCTTCCCCATTTATGGCTTAGCCTCTAATAAAAGCCTAGGTTATATTATAGACTGCGCGCAATTTTTAGGGCAGCTTTTAGCGCACGCATTATTTTAATAGTTGAAGTATTAAAATTCGGCTGGATCAAACCGAAATGATGATTAATAAAAAAGACAATATGTCGATAGTCGTGACAAAAACGGTTCGCAGTATTATTTTTTGTTTGGATTACCGTTTGTTTCGAGTATGTTGTTTGCGAAAGTCATGCTTCAAATACTAAACCTGTCGAATCGTTTTTTTTTTGTTGAAAAAATCGTAGCCTAGCCTCTAATAGTAACCTTCGGTTTTACAGCTATTGAAAAAGAATAGTGGCCCCTGCTTACTAGAAATTAAATACGGCATATATTGTTGAAAAGCACTTTTTGCTTTATTTTATATCTGTTTTAAAGTTTTCCTAAAAAATGCAACAAATCAAAGCTTGTTTTATAGACTAAAGGTTAAAATCCTTCAGGCTGAAATTAAGAGCGTAAGCGTCCGCCCGCCAGAATTAGGAGAAGAGAAAATGAAAAATGAACCGGCGAGAAAAAAATAAAAAAAAAAAGTTGTCACGTATAATGATGTTAATCAATTATTTATTAGAGTTGCGTCGTGTTTTCTTCTTCACGTGATAATATTTCTCGAAGAGACGTAAGATGGTTTTACTATATCACCTAGTTATTTTTACCCTGATAGAATACATCTTTATTTCTAAATAAGGGTTGTTTTTAGGTGTAGCAAGGGTACAATGAGACGGCTAGCGCCAATAGATGTAGGGGGAAGATTAAGAACAGACTGTTACGGTTTAAAATTGTTTCGATATTTTATCTTCAAAATCTCCGACCCTTTTTCTTTTAAAATTTCTTAAACAGTTTTTCTTAAATCTACAAAAAGCAAAAGTTTTTTGGGATTTTTACTTCTCGCTTCGTAGGGTGGCGCTGCTGGCCATGCTTGGTTCCCAGTTTTTTTTGATGTTTTTTCAATTACAGAAAATGATTCTATTCAAAAGTTTTTTCAAAATGGAATTTTTCAAAAAATAAATTTTTGAAATTGTGAAAATTTTACAAGCCCCAGATATTAGAAAAACCTATGTAGTTTGGAAATTAGTTTTCAAAGAACAAATTTTAACTTTATTATTGTAGATTCAAAATATTGTTCACGAAAATACTATTTTAGGTGATTTTCTAGCTTTTGTACATTTTATGAAAAAAACAAACCTTATTTAGCATAAACTAATATATAAAAGAACGACAACATAGTGAAACATATCATAATGTAGCAATTTTAATTAATTAGGTTTTAAACTTAAGAAACTAAGAAAGACTGATTTTTTTTAAATTTTATTTTTTTCTTTTTGTACCCTCTCTGGTACAGTAAAAGACGCTTATTACTTGTTTATTTCAGTTAATAATATTTATTGGTTTGAGTTAGGTTAAATGCGTTTTTTTTTTTTTTACTTTATCGTAAAAAAAATAGCAAATTCGATGCATGAAAAATAAGTTTTTAAAAATTCCAGTATGTACCGGACCAGTACCACGTTGATTACGTCCCCCCACTGCCAAAGTGCAAACAAAACATTTTGCGCCGGGTAGTACCTGGAATAGGAGAGGCCTGAACACGACCCCGTGTTTTTTTATTTTTGCATCCGCTTTCAGGTAGAGCACAATGCTCAAAACACGAAATGTGTTCGCTTTGCGTGATGCGTATTTTAAATTTTTTTAGCAGGTAGAAGGAGAGAGAGGGGCTCAGAAGCGGGAAAGTGATTTTCGAAATTCCATAAGTAGCGATAAGTGTCAAAATCGAGACGAAAAAAAAGGGCGAATATCTCGTTTTTTTATGTGATTAAATATTGGGTCCCATAGATGTCAATGTATGGTTTAGCTCTATTTAACTCGAATCCCGAAAATTTCCATCTTTTACATTGTTTTTTCAACATCTCGTCTTCGGAAAGTTGTCTTTTAAACATCTCGTTTTGGGGTTACCGTTCTTTGGGTGCGATTTTGTAAATTTGAGTTATTTTTAAAAACATTTTATTGTATTTTGCGACTAAAAACAATAGGAAAAAAAAAGACTAAGCCTAAGCAAAAAAATTAAGCAAAATTTGTACCATGATAAACTTTCATGGTTTTATTCCTAAACAAATAAACCTACGCCTAAGCAAAACTCTGAAAATGCAAGCAAAAATTTATTATGGTAAATTTGTAATTAATGATGTGCCCTTTTTAAGGAGTAAAAACCTTTTTTTAATCGCTCAGCGAAACCTAAAAACCAAGGGAAAATTTTACCGTTTGTGCGGAAATTTCGCCTTTTTGCAAATCGTTTACAAAAATCCGCCGAGTGCAAACGAGATGTAAAAAGAGTGTATAAAACGAACGTTTCCCGGACACCATTTGAACTCTGACATCAATAGGTGTCTTGGTTCGATTTACAACCTGTAAAAATTTAAAAAATTGCAACCAGCA
>JASAMX010030180.1:0-30675 GCA_030248175.1 Microlaimidae sp. YZB2_3 | reverse complement strand
CTTACTGGACACCCCCCCTAAAATTTGACCCCCCCCATAGTGTGCATTGAAATTGATCAAGATTTACTGGATGAAGAAGAATTATATTTAGAAGAATTTCGTTCTGATATCAGGTTAGCTGAGGAGTGTGATTACTACCGGGACGATTGTTATCAACAAAAGGACATAAGATTAAAAGGTTTTACACATTAATTGTGTGGTTGTAATATGTTTAAATAATTTGTAGACAATTAGCGAACCCTTTAACATAAAATTTAACATTTCAACTTTGTAAATGGCAAAATTTTGCCTTTAATCTGCTTAACAATCAATCATTATGTTCGAAAGTTAATAAATTCGTTTTTCTGGCAAAGTCAAGTTTGGGTTATAGTATTATTGATCTATCTGTATTATGTATGTGTTTGATTCTGTTACTCCAACGTTTTATCTTTATATTTTAGACAAAATACCCTAAAAGTAAATTAACTAAAAACTTGACCCAGAAATTCTGTTTTGATTTTTATATTGTTTTAGAAATATATTTCTGAACCACAAAAATTTTTCAGCAAATTTCATCAAGTCGCCCGTACAGATTTCCTGACTAAATAGTTTTTTACAACAAACTATTTGTTTTTTTTACATTTTTACAAAAAAAAAAACGATAATTTTGGAAAAGTTTTTTAGAAAATCAATTGATTTTTAAAAAACCAAACTAATATTATGAAATTTTTTAGCTTTTTTAAATACCCTTTAATAATAAAAAATAAACAGAAAAAACCGCTTTTGAGTATTTATCATTAATTACTAAAAATACACAGTTGTTATAATTCTGTCATGCATTTTCAGCCACATATGCAATTGCTAATTTTCAATACAAATTGAAAGTTAAAAATTTATTTTTAAAAAATTTAACATTGCTTTAAAAAAATAACTGTTACATTAAAGATTTTACAATTTAACAAAACCTAAATTAAAAAAAATATTTTTTTTTTAATTTAACCAGTTTACCCATTAAAAAACTAATATTTTATTACTTTTTTAAACCACTTTTTTAACTATGAAATAATTAACAATCTTGAAATACTATTTTGTGAGTATTTATTATTACAATAGCTAAAATTTTAATTGAAAAAAAAAAGCAATATATATTGGGGACAGTTTAGTCATTCATTTCAAATAATGTTTTATTTAGACTAAAAATAGAATTTCTTTAACATTTTAAATTTAGCTTTTGTCCAACAATTTTAATTTTTAAAACAACAATAAATGTGAATTGAAAAAATTAACAAACATACAACAAATTTAGTTAGCAAGTAGTAGAACAACATAAGACATTTTATTAAGGAGTTTTTATCAGCTAAGTGCACTGTAGGGTATTGAAGATTATAAGTTGGTGTTCATGTCCCATGTGGTGTTCTTTGGTTCTATTACTAATTTATATAGGTGTTTTGTAAATAAACTAACAATATAATTTATATTAAAAATTAATAGTAAATAAATAATATAAATTCCATTAATTAATTAATTAATTAATAATAATTATTAATAATATAAATATTATAAATTTTATAATATTTATTCCGGGTAAAGTAGCGTAGTAATGAGGCAAAGCAGGCAACCAACAGCAAACATTTTAGTTACACTCCAAACCACTGGATATTTGAAGTAAATCATCTTCTATTTAAACTAATCTATTTGGAGGTCTCTATACTCAACCATCTTAATCCAGTACTTCATAATTTTTATAAAACCTGTGGAATTAGTTTGAAGAAGTTTGCTTTATATAGTTATTTAACCAGACAAGTGGTAGGTGTTGGGGAATAGTGTTGTAAAAAGGAATGTTTTTCGATTATTTTAAATAAAAGTAATTTGAAAAATTTTAATTTAAGTAAAGTAGTGATTTTTTTAGGTAAAGTAAAAGTAAAAAAGACACCTATTCTTTTAAAGTAAAAATAAGAGTAAATGTATAATAAAAGTAATTTTGAAACGAAACAAAGCGCCTGTTTTTAAAGCTCCAGAGCTCCGTTTCAAAGTGTTTTGCTAATTTTATGTATAAATGTTTATTTTAATAAATTTTTTGGGTCAAGATAAACGGTTTTAGCGTACTAGCGGCTTAAACTGTTTTCTTTTAACACATATTTGACATTAAGCTCACAGGGAATCTACTCAATAAAATTACTTAAATTCTACTTTAAGTATTTGCAGGGAAAAATCTGAGTAAGAGTAAGAGTAAAAGTAAATGATAATTCAAAAATTGAGTAAGAATAAAAGTAAAAGTAATAAATATTTCAAAAGTCTAGTAAAAGCAGAAGTTATTCAAAATCCTTGACTTTTATTAGTTTAGGTAGTTTAAGTAAAAGTGAAAGTAACTTTTTACAACACTAATGTGGAGCCTATGAGTAACAGGAACACATTTTAGTTATTACAAAAATTTAAGCACATTTTAGTTATTACAAAATTTATAATTTCCTTTGTGATTATTAAGTTCCTTAAATATTCCCCCTTTTTTGGAAGATTCGACCTCGAATTTCATGGAAAAAAAAACAACAAAATTTTATTTTAGTGTAATAAATTTATAAATTTCGTAACTTTATTTTTTAGTTAACAATACTAAAATAAAAAAATAGGTAAAGAAAAAATAACTTGCCTTGATTCGGTAAAGTTTAATTTCAAGAAAGGATGTACATAACACGAGTGTCGGGCTGGTGCTTCGCCGTAATTTACAGCTAGCAGCGCGACGCATCTCTTTCCTGCAAATATGCGGGCTCTGTCTGTTGCGGGCGAAGCGCTGTTCCAAAGGGTTCACCACATTTCCAGGCACTAAAACAGTTTCTTTTTCGGATGTATTTTCCACAGTGGCTAAACGACAGAGTTGGTTCACAAAAATGGATCTTCTTGACCGCCAGATAAAGATGAAAATTATATCGGGTAGCTCTAGGTGTGTCAGAAGGAACTGATAACCGGAGCAAAACTGTAGCGCCAATTAGTTGCAACTTCTTAGGAACTTCCGCAGCAGCCTGCTTCTACTTGCAATGAAGTAAACGGAAAGTTTTCCCTTTTGTTTAACCGGGTTTATATACTTTGGAAGTGTGTGATAATTTAATAAGGCTAATTTTGTTTTTTCCGTTTTCGTCCATTGACCTGTCAAAACGTTCAAAGTTGAGTCATAATTATTTGGGATGGGTTCCGTTTTTAAGTGTTTATTTGCACCTTCAGCACCTATCTTGAAAGACCGCAGGTGTGGAGACAAAAAGAGTAATTATAAACTTAGTCATAATCGGAACTTTTTTTAATATTTAGACTCGTTTACTATTTACGTTATTAATATTATTTTGTAGGTTTTGTTTTCCCTACATAATTTCCTCTGTGTCTTTCATATATAACAATTGTTTTTATCAGTTTTCCCGTCGCCGAAGAAGCAGTCGCCGACTGTAAATAATTTTTGCCAGAAATCTTTAAAATAGAGTCGTGAATCTTTAAAATGGAGTTTAAAAAGTCGTCAAATGGAGTAAAAGTGTCAAGAATTAATTTAGTAGCAGCCGTGAAAAAATAAGTGGCTTTTAAACAGCAGATGACAGTCGCTAATTTCAGTTTCAAGGTAAAGTGAAATAAATGTGGAGTAATAAAGAACAACATTTTTTCAACAAACAGCTTTATTATTAAACTCCCATCTACAAGTACAGTAATACATTGATAAGTTCACTATCATAAACACAAAATACACAAACAACAATAATCGAGAAATACACGTTTAGTAACCTTTCATTAAAAACACCTAAGTCATGGGTATCCAATGCAGACGCAACCCAATTCAGTGCCACTTTGCGACAAATGCTGGCAATTAGAGGATGGCTTATGGTAAAACACACAGCTGGACTAGGTACAGATGAGTCTTTCAACAAAAACACCACTCTATTACCATACATTTGAAACCAAGTTAGCAACCTAACGGTGGATGGATTATAGTTTTGCGCTGGCACACTGTGGACAAGTTCCATCAGCACGGATTCCCAATGCTTATCTATAACAAGAGCAATATTACGTATTATACCAATATCTATGCCGCCTACACATTCACTTGGTCTTGCCCACACTTTATTTTGCAATGAGTCAGTCTTATACCTAATCTTAACGAGCGAATTCCAAATGTACCGAACACCCTCTTCCACCATTCCAACGTTAAAACTAGCAGGAATGGCAATTATGCGGGGCTCCTGACGTATGAAGTCGCTGATTTAAGCGCTCAACGGTATACGGCAAGCAACGGCTAGGGCGCGCAGATTTTGATTCTCGCTTGCTTGTAAGTACATATTCCTGACTTGTTAATGATCAAGATAAGCATGTTCAGCCAGGACGATGGGACCTACAGGCGTACGAGTGTCAAAATCTAGTTGCCCATTGTTGCTCACAATGTGTAAGAGGTGGCTAGGAACGAGGTTATGGCTTAGCTCTGTTTGGGCAAAATTAGGACCAACTTTCGCAATGGCACACAATACACTTCTATTTGGTTGACTGATTGAAACCAAGTGTTTAAGTTTTGATATTAAATTCGCGAATGATCCATCTTCCAAGCCTGCACGGTCAATTACACCTAAATATATACACCATGAAGGCAATTGTTCTACACACACATTAACAGATATTAAACATAAACACAGTACTGGGGAGTAGAACGAAATTAACTGAAAATAATTAGTAACATGATAATAAACAACATTTTATATTCTAACAAATTTTTCTTATTATCTAAATCCTTAACATAAACAAAGAAATCCTTATGATACTTATCATAAGCCTTATCTTTATCCTTACCGGTAGCACTACTCATACAAAGACTTTGGTGCATAGTATTTATCTCATCTATGGTAAACTGCTTAGCATTACCACATACAGCTTTAATCCTATGATGATGAGACCAAATTTAATCAGTAGACCCGCGGGTTTTAATATGATGCAAAATTGATTCAGCCTGGATATCTAATTTCGGCAAGGCGGGAATGGTCTGTTTTGTTACCGTGATCTGGTGTGGCCGAAAATAGATGCCGAAACCTCCACGTATCTCTGAAGTGAACAAGATAGGATCGATACTTCCCGACTGTCTCAACTTCCTCAAAAGAAGAAACGTTTGCCCACCAGCGCGCAGCAAAAATGTTCAATTGTTCTAAGAACCTCAAATTAGCGTCGCGTCTGGATAACACTTGTAACTGACCCGTCATACTTATAATCCTTGATTGAACGTCCACTTTGTCAGCATTCTCAAAGGGCTTGGATAGAAACCTACCAACTGCAGCCCACCCGTAGTCATCCCTTTAAATTGGGTATTGAGGAAAGTCGAATTAATGCAAGGAAATTTTCTTTTGCAAATAGGGTGGTTACACCTTAGAACAATCTACTCCCATCTCAAGTAACTGTCGATTCTTTGGATGCATTCAAGAAAAGTTTTAAAACTGACTTAAATAAGCGCTCTTTTTGAGCCTTTAAAGTCATTTCAGATAGCTATGTTCATTGATATTTTGTTAGAATTGTATTTTATATTGGCGGCAATTAAGTCGCAGATTTGATGTTGTTGATGAAAAAAAAGAAAAGAAAAAAAAGAGAAAAAAAAGAAAAGATAAGTTAAATGATGTAACAGTAGAATTAACCTATGCATAGACTATGCTTTGTAAAATTTAATTCTGTTAGCTGATCATTAAAAAAAAAGTCTTTGATTATAGGCTGAGTTTGGTTTTGTATCGGTTTCTGGTGAGGGAGTTGGTGCCAGCCCTCTCTCTCTTCCTAAAGAGTGATGACAAACGAAGACTCAGTAGAAATCTCCTGTGAAATCGCGTGATTATTGTGGTCAGACACGGTGCTGGGCAAAGTGTCCATAAAAGTTCTTGTCTTGTCAATTGTAAAAGATGGGCAAGAAATAATTCTGCTTATGGTGAAATTTGCGAGTGGTATTCGTCCTCTAATATGGAGTAGGTATAGTTTCGCATGTGGATAAGTTGGCTGTGAATAAGTTATAAACGGCAGATTGGATGGAGAACTTGGTACTAGAGTCGGAGTGATAAAAAATTGCGGGAGGGGTCCTCCAGTTTGCAGAAAAGTGACTAGGAACTGTTGATTTGAAAAATAGAAATAGACTCCATTAAAAGATATGTGAAATAATAGGTGCAAAATTAAAAGAAGCGAAAGTATAGAGAGCGAAACTAACAGATATTGCAGATTAGACAGAAAAATTACCTGCAACACTTCCGGTAAAGTAACGTGATGTGTCTTTTTGAGCCAGAGAAGCGTCTGGTGTTACGCTCCCTTTTTGGCGGAAAGTTTTTATTGTTTCAAAGGGCGGTTTGTTTTTCAAAACACAACCACATTTTTTAGATAAAGATTCCTCTTCATGCATCAAGTTTAAGGAATTTTTATCTGTTTCATGAAAATTTTGCAAAAAATCGGAAGATTCGAAAAAAATTTTCGTTTTGAGGGTTGGGAAAATCTTAAATAGCATTTAAATAACATGGTTTTTAACGATTAAAATGAACAATCTTTGGTGTGTATTTTCTATTATTTAACGAAAAAATCAACAGTTTTGGAGGGGTCACTCTAAGGCCTAATATCGAAACTTTTTGTTTTGTTTTTTTTGGTTATTTTTGAACAATGGAAATACACTAAATCTCCTTGTGACGGTGAAAATGCGGTGGATTTTTTGACCATAGGGAATTTTTTGTTCAATTCGCGAATCTGTGAGATTTTCAGGCCCAGGCGCCACTTTGGATGCAAGCTTGCTATGTAATAGCATTTGTGTTTTATAATCGTTTTCTTCATATTATTTAGAAACCGGCCATTATAAAATAGAGTGTTAAGGTAATACAGAATCTGTGAGATACATAAAAAAAATGTTGTCTCTTTTAAAGATTTTGAAACACTAGTTTTTAGATCTGGGAGACAGAAAGGTAGAGCTTCCTTGCAATCATGACCTGATTTTGATACAAAACGAGAAAGACCGTTAATTACTTGTTTATTCAAATTCTCTGACATCCCATTTCCCTCTGAGTGAAACGGAGAGCTTTTTTGTTTACAAACCCCCAGGCTTAGAAAAATGTTTTTATATTCCTGGAATTCAAAGCATGTCCCGCCATCAGTTAGGAGTGTATCGATAATACCCTAACGACCAATGATTTCACGACAAAACACTCTTGCTATTGTATCAGCTTTTAAATCGGGAATCGGAATAGCTTCTACCCTTCTGGTAAGAGATTCAGTAAAAACTAATAAATGTTTGTTACCCTGATCAGCGGTAAACCGGCCAAATTTAGATACTGTGAGCAAAGGAAAAAGTGGGGCCTCATTATGAAGATTAGGGGGTTTGTGGGTGGCGCAACATTCACATCAAATTATATTTGGAGAAGAAAGCCTTTTCCACCAAAGTTTTTCGCGAATGCGGTATTCTCTTTTAAAAATACCTAAATGACCGGCAAATACTGAATCATGGCATTTTTCTAAAATTAAAATTTTAAAACGATTTGGAACTACTAACTGAAGCGCTTCTTCGCCCCGATGGTTAGTGATTATCCTATAAAGCTTATTGTTAATTAGCTGGAAAGAATGAGCTTGTTGTTGTTGTTGCAAACATGTGGCGAGATTGTGATTTTCCGGCAATTTGCCAGACTCTGGGTGAGTGATGAAACAATCCCATTCATTAACATCTCATTGAGTGTCACCAAACCGTTCAAGATATTTGATTTCTTGTTTTTTTAACCAAACCAAACCCAATTTATAACCTGAACTCTCTGCGTAAAGCAAAAACTCTTGTTTAATAATAGGTAAAGCTAAAATACGTGCAGAAACTAAACGATTTTTACGAATTTCAAATGGTTTTTGCTGCTCTTCTCCTCACAAAAAGTAACAACCTTTTGAAGTAAGGATGTTAAAGGATCAGTGATTTTTGCGTAATCTTTTGTGTGCCAGTGATAGTAGGAGGTCATAACTAAAAATGTGCGCAAATCTTTAATGTTTTGAGAACTATGCATTTTTTGAATATAACGTCCAGAAATATGAGGCCGAATAAATAGAGTTTTTCAAAGAAACAATAGAAAACAATCTGCTGTTTTTAGCTTTTTTGACTGAAAAATGAGCGATACAGGACTTGAACCTGTAATCTCCAGCCTCAGTACCTCATTGACTGACGTGCTGCGTTACACCATCGCTCGACAGTGTTACATTACAATTCGTATTTACAAGGCGTCATATTTCTGAAACATTAACACAACGGGAGTTGCGGCACCTCCCCACCAAGATTGAAGCGCGCAGCCTTCTAATCTGACAACCATATAAGGTCCAAGCCACAGGTCCACCACTAGTCCACGCCCTGCTCCTTAGAGCTAACCCTAGTTACAACCTGCCGCTCACGGCAAGGCGGGCAAGGGCACATATGTGGTGTACCAATGGACGTGTATTGCTCACCAAATGTAACATTCAGAAATATGAGGCCGAATAAATAGAGTTTTTGAAAGAAAGAATAGGAAACAATTTGCTGTTTTTAGCTTTTTTGACTGAAAAATGAGCGATACAGGACTTGAACCTGTAATCTCCAGCCTCAGTACCTCATTGACTGACGTGCTGCGTTACACCATCGCTCGACAGTGTTACATTACAATTCGTATTTACAAGGCGTCATATTTCTGAAACATTAACACAACGGAAGTTGTGACAAATAGCAGTTACTTTTTGACCAAAAAAACACACAAAAATATACTGACAAGAAAAAACTTCTAAAACGTCTGCTTCTACTTGGGCTGTTAAATCTGAGCGATTAAGCAAGGTTCTTGCTGCTGTAGTTGGGTTAGCAAAGGCTAATGCACGTAGTACCGCAAACGCGCATTTCATTGAGCGACATTGAGAAGTTATAGCGTATTAAAAACTTAAACACAAACCTTGAGCAGTAAAATCAACTAAAGCTTGCAAACTAGCAGCTAATCGAGCTGTAATAATAAGACCTTTTTTATTTCGTGCATAAAAACAGTTTTAATATGGGATTTAAGGGTACCCAAATAATTGGAAGGTTTTCTTTTTAAAACAAATAATGGTATCGGAAACAGTGATTTGTTTTTGTAAACAGTTATTTAAAAATTTAGGAGAAGTTATTGACCAAGATATTGCAAAATTTTGATCGTTTGTTAAAACGCGAGTGCTCATTTTGCGCCCTTCAAAATCTTAAAAATGTACGTAAGGACATTTTCCACGCTTATCAATATCCCAAATAAGCATTGAACCATCACTTAAGCTACAAAAGCCATCATTGTATATACAACGAGATACATCACCTTCCGGACTTCGATTTTAAAAGAACTAAACCGTTTAAATACTCTTGTTTTGTAATAAAAACAATTTGTAGATTCGAATTTATACAAAGTACAGTAGTAAATGCCACCGCCAGGATAGGATTATTTTTGTTTGTTGTTTGATATAACGCTCCTTCTATAATTATATCTAAATCTAAACAGCGTTTTTGGTTAAACATTCTGCTAAATTCTTCTTTTGTAACAGCAAGATTTTTAGTTTTATCCATTTTTAAAAAAGTTATCGTGAAAAAACCATGAAAATGTTTCTACAGACGTTTTATTTTAAAACAATGATGACCAGAAGTGGCATATTGCACTTGTTTTTCGGTATAAAAACTAAAAACAGATTTTAAAACAGCCCTGGGCAAGAAATTTTATTCGGTATTTTTTAAAAGCATACTGTTATACTGTTATTGAAATTATATGATAAAGTTTAGCTTAATTTTTGGGTTTTGCTTAGACTTAATAAAATAAAGTTTACTGTGGTGGGGTTTTGAAGACTCCCAAAGATCCGTTGTCGGATTATTTTACTCAAGACTCTATACTTTGATTTAAATGCATAAAATACCATACATGAAAAATCTAACAATTGTATGTTTTTGGGTTTTAAAAGCACATTTTTTAAAAGCACATGTTAGCCTTGTTTTAAATAATCAACATGTGTTCAAGTGATATCCCTAAACTAGAGTGGACTAAAAAAGGCAAGAAGTTATGTATTTTTTTCATTTTTACTACTGAAATCTATTTTTGCAGAAGTTATTTTTTCCAAAGATTTTATCAACAACAAAAGAACTCAATTATTTTAATCAAGAGTCGATAAAAGAGTCTAATTATAAAAATGACAGCAAAAAATTGTGCAATTTGCTACGTATTTTCATAGGAGTATATGTTTTAGAAAAAAACAGTAATAACTTCTTGGCGTTTTTATTCCACTCATGATTGTTTAATATTAATTCTTTAGTTTTTTGAAAATGCAGGATTTTGAAGCTCCAGAGCTTCGGAGTAAGCTTAAAACATTATCGTTTTTTTATTAAAAAGCCATGGCATAAATTGTGTGTAAAATGATCTTTAAAATATTCGTGTTTAATTAGTATCATGTTTTTAAACAATTTACTTAGTTTTTTTATTATTAAATTGCATTAGATATAAGCAAGAAAAACTGTTATTTATAATTAAAAACGAAACGACTTATGTAACCTTTAATTGTCTACGCGTTTAAATGATTAAAATTTAGCTCATTCAGTTTAAAAAATTTACTTATTTGTGGCAAACGTATTTTTTATTAGCTCAGTACCCTCGTGTCCAGTACCCTTGTGTCCAGTACCCTTGTGTCTAGTACCCTTCTGTACAGTACCTTCCTTTTTTTTCTCTTCTTTTATTTAACAACTCTTATTATACTTATAACGTGTTTTTATGTTTTTTTTTATTTTCTTTAATACGGTAAAATAAATCCTATGGTTGTTTAAAAGATTTTTATTTGTATCTAAATAATTTTGCTTCCTTTGATAACAAAAACATGTATAAACAAAAGTTATAATAATAAAATTAAGCGTTAATCTATGTTATGTTTTTTGTCAAAACTTGCTAATTTTCTTAATGAAGGGTGCTGTGCATCATTGTATTCGAATGATTTTAAAGAGATTTAGGATAAAGAAATGTATTTGGCCAAAAATAATTAGAGTTTTCCAAGAAAAAGTTTTGGGTGCTGTGTGTTCTCATAAATAATCTGAAAATATTTTTTTGTACCGCACACTGGAATAAATTTGTTAATTCATTGCGTCTGTTAATTAAAATTATAAAGAAACACAAAAAAATTTACTTAATGAAGATTTATAACGGAAATCCAAATGTACACAAAGGTTTCGAAAAGGTTTTTGTAAAATAATATTAGTAAAAGGAGGCGAATAAAACACGACATTAAAAAATATCCAAAAAATTGTTACAAGAAACATTTTTGGAAAAAAAAATGAAAGGGTGATTATAATAGATAAATTATATACAACATAAAGTAAACTAAATAATAATCCAAGAATCCATTAATAAAGCGTATACGTCTCCTCTCAAATTTAATTCCACATTTTACGGTTAAATATTAAAAAAATAAATTTTTGAGAAAAAAAATATATTTTTGAGCGGCATAATGAATGCATTAATTTTGAAGATGTTCTTTTTATTAATAAATTCTTTAATTATTATTCAGTTTGTTTATTATTCAATATTTCATGGTGTATTATAATTAAAAAAAAATTATTTTTCATAAACGTGTAAAAAATTATTTGCAAACGTACCTGTTTAAGTTTCATGGTAAAATAAAATAATTAAATAATAATAGTTTCATAAATAAAATTAAATAATTTTATAATATATAATTAAACAAAATTGTTTTTTTTTTGTATAAAAATTGATACTATTATCAAAAATATATAATATACCGAAAAATGTGCAACTCCTATACCAAAAAGTACGGAAAAATAGGCCATTATAATGAATCTCTCCATTTAAATGACACTCTCCACTATAATGGCATAGTAGTCATTTTAATTCGGCGAGTTAAAATGGAGAGGAAGCCATTATAATAGCCATTTATTCATTTAATTTCACTTCATATATACTCACAAGTGTAAAACTGTCCGGGCCGCATGAGTTTTACCGTGTTGGACAGTATTAGACCGACACGCCAAAACTCGTGCGGCCCGGACAGTATTACACTTGTAAGTATATATGAAGTGAAATTAAATCAATAAATGGCTATTAGAATGGCTTCCTCTCCATTTTAACTAACCGAATTAAAATGACTACTATGCCATTTTAATGGAGAGTGTCATTTAAATAGAGAGGCTTATTATAATGGCATACTTTTCCGTACTTTTTTATATAGGAGTTGCACATTTTTCGGTATATTATATATTTTTGCTATTATTATGTAAGTACTAATTTTTTTTAATTTTAAATGTTATTTTAATAAAACATTGCAGACTTGTACGATATTGAGCCACTGTTGGCGAGGGAAATAGATATTGAAACAAATCTAAAAAACAGTACGCCTTCTTTACAAATATATGGTGAAGATCTCAAAGCACTAAAAAATATGAGAGGAAAATGGGCCGATCACACCAGAGCTATTCAAACCACGATTATTGGACATTTAATTTACTTTGTAAGTTTAAAATTTTTGCATTCTGATTATAAGAATTGAATGACTTTTAAAACGTTTAGCTTTTGTGAAGTTAATCATGGAGTTGTCTAGTTTGAGCTCATTGATTTTAATTGTATAGTACAATACACTGTAAAATTGGTATTTTCTTACTGTTGATACTACCAAACTTCTCTACTGCCTTAAAGCAGCTATGTAAAAGTGATTTCTATTTTATATAAATTATCTTAAAAATTGTAAAATTACCTCGTGACAAATAACTATAAAAAACAAGTTGCATAAGCTTTAACACTGTGTGGTAAGCTTCATAAATAACGTGGAATGGCTAATAAAATCTATTTCAAAGCGTTAATTTATTGTGGAGTTGTATGTTTTTATTAGGCTCAAAACCTTGATCGTACAGTTGGTGCAATGTACGAGAATGTAGAACCAGGAAATGAAATTTTGGCAAAAAAAAACTGCAGAGAATTTATAGTCAATGGTGGATATTTTAATTTTGCCGTGACTAGATTGATGGCAGATAAATATGGACCAAACTTGGATGAAATGATGGAGATGAGACAAGTAAATTTTGTTGAGTTTATCCTACCATATAAACAAAAAAATTGTTTTATATAGGATTCAAATTGTATTGTTACTAGTTTTACCCGGGAAAAGTAATGTTTTGCAAGATTTTGTTTGTTTCTGCTGTATGCTCAATAAATTTAAAAAAAATTTTATCAATTGAAGGTGGAAAAAAATCCAAAATATTAAAGTATTCCAGAAAAAAATGAGCAAAAAATTTGTAAGAAGTAGAAACAACAAAAATCTCTATAACCGTGTCTTTAAATAAAATTTTAAAATATCTTAGCATATATAGTGTTGATTCAATGGACTGCCAAATTTCGTAAACATTTTTTGCAGTTCAACCTGATAAAAAACATAATTTGATAGTTTTTGTAATATATAAAATGTATGTTTTTAAATATTTTTTAAAGTTTTAGTTTCAAAATATTTTAACCTTATGTTGTTCAATGGTATCCGTTTTAAGTATTTTTTTTAAATTAGAAAATCATTTTTTTGTCTTTTTTAATTTTTGCTGTATCTATGTTTCGTGCGTGCGTGCGTGCGTGCGTGCCTGCGTGGGTGGGTGCGTGCGTGTGTGTGCGTGGGCGCGTGGGTGCGTGTGTGTTTTGGTGTGCATAAGTGCGTGTGTGGGCGTATGTTTGTGCATGTGTGTATGGGTCTGCTATTTGCAATAAAAATTACAGGATATATCTTAAGAAATTAATTTTTTAACAAAATTTGTTTAACATCTTTATGGTGGATATCACAAAAGAACCCTATGGATTTTAGAAGTAAAAAATTGTTTGTCCTTGGGCTTTTTTGTAATTATTGGCAATAGTTATTGGTCAATAATGAGCCAAACTATCATGTTATTTTTTGAAAAAAAGTCAATCTTTATGCTAATTAACGTTTTTTTACTAAAGAAGGGATAGACCCTCCCTTTTTGTCAAACACAGAACGGATCAAGCTAAACAAAGCATCAGTGCAAAGCTGGATGAAAGATCACAAAAGATAAAAAAGATTTATGTCTCTGATTTGGCTCAAACTCATTTGTAATATTGATTGAAAGCGTGAATATTTTTTGGGAAAAATATCATATTTAGAAATTCAAAATAAACATCTGTTTGGCCATTTATCGTCTAAATGGGCAGTATTTGTTCACATAATAAGAAATAAGCGGTTTTAGATTTTATAATCCATTATCCATCATTCATTATCCATTATCCATCATCCATATCATCCATCATCTATAATTTCCATTATCCACAAAGGCGTTTGTTGTACCTTATTAAGTTTTGAATATAATATTTACTTTAATGTTTAGGAATTTATAAATCACTTCATAGTGGTATTTTTTTTAGGTAATTGATAACATTCGAGCTGAATTTCAAAATATGCTCAATAATGTGGAGTGGTTGGATACAATTTCAAGAATTCGTGCTTTAAACAAACTTACTAGAATTATTCCAAGAATCGCTTATCCTATTTGGATTATGGACGACGAGGAACTGGAAAGAGTATGATTCGTTTGTTTTGTTTTTTTATTTATTTGATTTAAATCTTAGATTTTTACCTTTATGCTATTTTAAAAAATGTTTTTTTTTTCATATTTTGTTAATTATATAAGCTTGTTTGATTTTTTTGCGGGAATAATATTTTATTTTTTAGCCGTTTATTCAAAAGTTACTTTAAGGTGAAATTTTACCCCCGTGCCCACAGTCGAAAACTTCTTCAGAACTATTTAGTATATTGACACCAATTTTTTATTTAACTTTGAAAAAATGGTTTCAAGGATAACGTTAGAAATTTATTTTGGAGATAATAAAATAAAAAAAACATGTTAGTAATGCAGATATTAAATTACTTTTTGTATTTAAACCATAAACATGCGACGCATATATTTGGAGAAAAGCAAATCAATTATTAAGAGTTATTAATATTTCAAAAATTGCTTCAGCGGACACTATCATTTAAAATTTTTGAACCATGAACACGCGACGCATATATTTGGAGAAAAGCAAAACAATTATTGATGTTTCAAAAATGGCTTCAGCGGACACTATCATTTGAAATTTTTGAACGTACAAATTTAAAAAAAAATCGACTCTATTATAGGTTTTATACGCATTATATGACATTTTTTGGGCTGAAGATTTTAACAAAAACAACAACAAGGTATTTATTTATTCTAGAAATCAGTACCACAACAAATTGTTAACCACACACAACTATTATAAATCCGAGCGAAATTTTGCGAACCAAGTACTGTTGCTTAAAAAAACAGACAAATGGACAGTAATTAATACTAAAAATTGACTAGAAAATTTTCTAAAGACATAAACCAAAAAATTCACTGAGATATTTTATAAAGAAGGTGTATAGGTTAGAAAGGCTAGGTACACAAAATGGCCCTTTGCCAGCCCGCCAGCACTAAAAATCTCAGCCCAGTCCGGTCAAGGGCGCCAATTCTAAGTAAAAAATCAAAGTCTGACCCGGCTCGTCTTCAGTACAACTCTGCCCTATACCATGCGTATGCTACCGTAGTCGCCTACATATATTTCTTGTTTTGTAAACTATGTGATCAGTTTGCTTTTTTACGCAGAAATTATTTAGACCGTTTTGAAAATCATTTTGAAGTGTTTTTATTCATAACGTGGTAAAGTTTGATATCGTCAGCAAATAACTTGACAGATGTATTTTTATCAAGGCAGTCTGGTAAATCGTTGATATAAAGCAAAAAAAGAAGCGGCCCAAGGACATTGCCTTGAGGCACTCCGCTAGAAACATATATATAATCCGAACTAACTAAATTTTTGTAGAAATAATTGGAATCATTATTTAATATGACTTTTTGTCTTCTATTGCTTGAAAAACTGGTAATCCAACTCAAAAGTTGATAGTCAATTCCATAAGCCTTTAACTTTATCAACAGTTTGTGTGGCTGACAGAATCAAAGGTCTTGGAAATATCTATATACATTACATCTACCAGCTTTTTATTTTCAATAGCCTTGATACAATCTGAAATACAAGAAAGCAATTGCAACCCCACTGATTTTTTTTATAAAGCGATACTTATCTGGATGAATTAATTTTCTTTGATTTAGAAAAATAAGTAACTCGTCCACAATCACACTCTCCCTGGCTTGCAACAGATGCAAGTCAAAGATATAGGACGATAGATTGTTATAACTGTGTTATTTTAAAATGTTCCTAAAAAATAAAAGATAATTGTTAAACCATATCTAGCTGAGCTTGTAAGCTTGCATCGGGGACACGAGCGGGTCCATTAATATAGTTCTGTTATGACGTATTTTTTTAAAATGAATTAAAACACATAAGTTTTTTATTTTACGCCTTTTCCTTTTTACAAAAAATACAAAAAAATCGTGAGCTTTGATTTTTTTCTTAGAGTTGCACTTCTGTTCCAAATTGAGTAGTTTGACAAATAATTGGTAAAATATAGTATTAATTAAATCTTTAATATTAAACCATGTTTGCCAAAATTTTAAATGGTTTTATTGTTAAATAGTCGATTCAATACTTCAAATTATTGAGATCAGTTAGGTTTGATATGCTTTTGATTGACTACTTTTTTAATTTTAAATTTAATAAGTACTAACTTCCGATTATTTTTAAAGCTAATACAAAGCATTAAATAAACACTTTGTATAACGTATTTAAAAAAAATATAAATGGAAAAAAGCGGATTCATTGAATTTTTAGGTACATGAGGATATTGGAGAATTTGATGCCGACAGTTCTCTTCTGAAAATAGTCGCAAGCATATCGCCCCATGTAAGTTTTAAAACAGATAAATTTCTGAGCTGAGCTGTTTTCTTAACTGTGACATTAAAAAAACCGGGAAAACACATAAGCTCCTTTATATCACAAAAAAACAAAAAAATTTGACGGTAATGCAACAAAACAATCAGAAATAAAAAAAACTGCTTTCTATTCTGTTAGAGAACCTCTTTTTTAAAATTTTTGCTACGCCGTGTACATAGATAAGCTTGAATAAAGTACACAACAAATGAACACCTTTTTTGACTTTTAGTGAAAATTAAAGTTTTTTATGAGAAAAATGCGCTTTTTGGCATGAGAAAAGAATATGCATATTTTTTGTTCGGAAAGTGCAGTCGCAACTGTCGATGTACCGTATTTTTTGTTGGAAAACCGCGCAAAAACTAACGAACGCACTATTACTGAACTGAATATAATACAAAACGACCAATATACCACGCTCCATGAACGAATACCACATAAAAATACTGTATTTCTTCTAATAGTAGCCCAGACTACTATTTTTCAATTAGTGTAAAAGGGTAGGATGCTTTTTTTTCAAAAAAAAATGACACGCATGTAATGTTTAAAGAACAATCTTTGCAAAGCAATACACCTGACAAACTTTCAATAAATTTTTTTTTACAATTGTAAATGACCCTAAGCGTGCTGGTCACTATCGACATTGTCTGTTTCATTAGCCATCATTTTGCTTTTTATTTAGCCGAATTTTTAAAACTAAACTTCTACAATAAAAATAATGCCTACGCAACGCGTACAGTTTTCTAATAGTAGCCTAGGCTTCTATTAAAGGCTAGGCTATGTTTTCAATGGGTGCAAAAGGGTAGCCTACTTTTACACGTAGGCTACTATTAGAGGCTAAGCTACTATTAAAAAATAGGTTGATTCGTATCAGCATGGCGCTTATGCGAATTATTTTTTACGTGGGATTCATTAATTTTTTTATAATTTTGTTAAAAACTGATTACTCAATTAAATATAAAAAATTAATTACACTAATCCTGTAAAACTTGTAAAACTGTAAACAAATAAAATTTTAAACATTATAAACCAAAATGGGTAAAATATGCATTTAAACAAACATCGAAATTTAATGATTGTGTATGATCAATTAAAGCTAAAGTCTTCCAGGCTGAAATTAAAGGCGTAACGTTCTCCGCCAGAAAGAAAAAAAACACAATAAACCCAAGAGTGAGAAAAATTAAAAAAAAAAGTTTTCAGCCGTTATGTAACCAATTATTATTTAGATGCGTCATGTGTTTTTCTGCACGTAATATTTTCTCAAAGAACGAGTGGTAACTGTACCACTCACCTATTTTCACCCTGATAGAATTAATCTTTAGGATTTTGATTTTATTACTTTTTAGCGGTTTAAATAAATAAATTAATGTAATTATGTATATTTCGCAAGCTTCAGAAGTCTTAACATAGCACTATCATGTCTGGGCTGGCTGGGGCAGAATGCCAGGCCAGAAATGATATTGCTATGTTAATCTTTTTTCCGCTTGCTCTTATAATTTAGATTTCATTTCACAATAACTTCGTCAGTGCTTGTGTAATGGCTCAATTTTTTAAATACTATTTTTCTGGCAATATGATTTTACTAAACTTAACGCCACGCTAGAAGCGGCAGAGCGGTCGCGACAGCCGGCCTCCGCGCAGAATAATGTTAAAAAAATAAAAAAAATAACAGAAATGCCCACGTTATTTTAAATTAATTCTATTATGCGGCTAGAAGTCTGTGAAAAATGCAGCTAGAGTGAATTTTAAGGTGACAAAAATTACCATATTCTTAAGATGCGCAATTAGTTAAATGCATTACAAACTTTCTTTTAAGAAAATATACACATAACAATTACTAATTTTGAGCACCTACTAATGTTTGATTTAGGATTATGTATTGCCTTGTTCAAATTTCATGAAGTTCAAACACAGTGTAAAAATCCTAAAAATCAAAAAAATGCAGTTTTTGTATGAATTCCACAGGTCGTAGTAGATTTTTTTACATGATAAAGAATCTACAACGTGGAATAATCTACCTATAATTTAGACAACTGTTTAACACGCAGTCGGACATTTTCAAGTCTTATGCATTTTTGATATTAATATTGCACAATTACGCCAATAAAAACTCTGCGAAAAGATTTGTATTCAACATACATCCAATTACTTTTGCGCTAGTTGTTTTAAAAGCTATTTTTTAACACTCTAAATTGGTGGCCGAAATGAAGGCCTCGCCAATTTTAAACGATTTATCCTACTTAGACAACAAACTGTAATGATTTTAACAGTTTGTGTCTGATTAACTATTATTTTGATTTTTGCAGTTTTTAGTGGTTTGGATTCATAAAATAATTAACGTTTTTATGACAATATGTCTTTACTAAAATTTATTTATGCTATTATTCTGGGTTAGTGTTTACTACCAGTAGTGTTACCAAAAATATATAACTACAAAAAATGACCAGCTCCATAAAAAAATGGCTAAGGTTTATACTATTATACATAGTTTTATAAAAGGCCATTATAGTGGCACACCTTTTGAATTATGCCATTATAATGGTATATTTTTATATATTCAACTGAATTGAAATGGTTTTGTTTATTTCCACGAATAAATAAATCTATTTCAATTAAGATAAAAAGTAAGTTATTGCCATTATAATAGCATATTTTCCATGAAAATTCTTTTAAATAAAAATTGAAAGTATCCCATTATAATAGCAGTGCTATAGTAATGGCCTTTTATAAAATAATCCCATTATAATTTTATTACTTGATTTTTTAATAAAGAGTTAGAATATTGGATAATATAATTAACTGTTTTTCTGGTTATTTAGATAAGAAACAAAACTTTAATGCAAGCAGGAAAAGCCACTATACCAGATATTAACACATTTGAGATGAGCCCACTGATTACAAATGCATTTTACATGAGAAACAAAAATACAATTGCCCTAAACATGGGAATCACCCAACCTCCACTTTTCGAATACAAATATCCACCAGCAGCCAAGTAAATTGTTTGAAGGGTTCATATTGACTTTTTTTTAAAGCTATATGTGCTGAAATTGTAGAAACTTATTTATTATTACTCAAATACTTAAATATTATTTTAAAACTTTTAATTCAAAGACAAATTATTTTAAAACTTTTAATTCAACGCTTCAAAATAAACACACACACACACACACACACACACACACACACACACACACACACACACACACACACACACACACACACACACACACACACACACAAAACAGTTTTAGACCATAATAACTTTAATAATTGTTCTTTTTATAGGATAATACTAATTTTATTAAATAAAAAGCGATATTCTGGTGTAAAAAGGGTATAAAAACATGAATATATGTAAAAAATTCACGTTTTTGAAAGAAAATTTAGTATTAAAAAAATATCTAAAATTTTCCCAAGGGGAGAGGGGGGTCAGATTTCAAATTCTAGAGGAGGGTCAGAGGTAAAAAAATTGGAAATTCGGGGAAGGGGGGCCCCTAGATTTTCGTCTAGGAGGAGGGTCCCAAAATTTCGAGGCTAGGGAGGGTGGACCCCACCCTGTCCCCCCTTTCTTACCTATGATTAGAAGGAATGTGTGTTGGAGTGTTTTTGTTAGTAATTTGATCATAATTAAGTTATTTATGATGTTTGCAATGTAGTCTCCTCTGGCGTCTGTGAGGCTTGAGTGCCAGAGGCCATGGTGTGCGTTAATATCTCCTAGTAGAATGCTATCCTGATATTTGAGGAGATGGTTGATGTCTGGTTGGTTGTTGGAATTGCAAGAGCTGGATGAAGGAATGTAAATGTTAAAGATTGAAAGATTGGAGTTGTAGGCCAAGTATTTCTGCATGGGGGTCATTTTGTTGTATATCCAAAGTTTTGAAGTTGAAAGAAAAAGAGCAGACCGCCTTCATTGGAATCTCGATCTTTATTGACTTTTGTGTAATTTGCAATTTTGGAGTCTTTTGATTGACTAGAAAGTTTGGACTCTTGGATAGCAGCGATAAGAATGTTGTTTTTGACAAAGAAGTTGGTAAGCTCTTGTATTTTGTTGGAAATTGAATTGCAAAGTGTTTTTAGAGAAGTCATTAGTGGTTGTCAGCGGTTGAGTAACTGGTGTGCATCTGTTGCAGAGAAAATGTTGGTTATAGTTTTTTAGACTATTTAGATTAGAGAATTTTAAGTGCAGCCAGTTTTTACATTTATTGCATTGGACACTGTTTTGGTTAACGTTTTTGCTGCAGTGCGCGCACATAAAAATAGTTTTTGGCGGGCCAGGGTTGGGATGAATGTCGCCGGACGTCGCCATCAGTAATTGCGACAGCCAAGATGGCTGCCGCTTAGCAGGAAAAAATGATGCAGTCAGGCACAAAGTAGGAACCATGTGCTCCGGAAAGATTGAACGGTATTGGCCTTTCCTTCCTGGATGAATCCATTCCGGTCCAGGTAGAGTCGCTGCGTAGAAGCTCCGTCGATGACTTCGCAACGCCAAACGCAATCCTAGAATTTACCTCTAAGGATTACATCATTTTTTAATCCTGTTTTCTTGTTTATTGTTTTGCAATATTAGTTTTTGTTTTCTTCCCTTAGTGAAATGCAAGCTCATGTGGACTTTATTATATAAATAAGTAGTTTTTAAGTAATTTTCGTATCACCGGAAAATGCCGGTCACCGGTTTCACTTTTTACAAGAGTTTTACATTTTATCGTATATTATCATGATGTAATACCTAGCAGAGGTGGTATGCTGAACGTTTAATCCGACTTAAAATTAATCTGAGATTAGCGATTGTCGACACACAGTAAACATACTAACAGTATTGATTGAATAATCTAGGTTAACGAAGTTAATAGACTTAATCTTAGATTACATCGTTATTTATTCGAGATTAGCAGGAAAACTCGCAAATTTTTAATCCACTTCCGGAGGTGGTTTAAAAATTTACATAAATTAACAATTTAATCTCGAGTTAGTGACGATTTAATCTGAGGACGATTTAATCTGAGATTAAACCTAATCTCAGATTAAATTCGTTAAACTAGATTATCTAATCAATACTACTAGTATGTTTACTGTGTGTCGACAATCGCTAATTTCAGATTAACTTTAAGTCGGATTAATCCTTCAGCATACGACCCCAGATTAACATTTCACAGGAAGCAACAGTTGTATTTTATAACAACAAAAAGTTTTATTTTTTGCGTTCTTAAAAACAGGTATACAATTAAAATTTTAGGAAAGATCCAAATATTCAAACAGAACTGTTGATTATGAATAACTTTGTTTTAGAATCAATAAATATGGCGTTAACTGCTGACCCGTTTTTTGCTCAACTTAAAGCTTACTATGAAAGCAAAGGAAAAAATTTGGTTTTGAATGATTTGTTTAAAAATGATCCAAATCGGTTTTCAAAATTTAGGTAAATAAATTTTATTGTTGTTTTTTTGGTATAAAACACCAAGCAGCTTAGGTGCCCGATGGTAAGAGGTAGAGAGTATACCACCCCCATTTCCCCAAAGTCATACATGGGCAAGTTGGTCCGGAGTGGGGGGGGGTTAAACCCCAAATTAGGGGGGGTTAAAATCCGAGAAACGCAAAATACCCATATCGTTTTTTTTCTGGAGTGCATTTTACCCATATCGTTTTTCGATTTTGAAAAAAAAAGGTAAAAAACGCTAATTTTAGGTCAAAAAGCCCTTTTTATTGCATTTTTGAGCTTTTTATTGCTTAAAACATTCATTTTGACCTCAAAACTTAAGTTTGGAGGCAGTTAGAAGTCATTTTAAAGACATTTTTTTTCTTCATTTTTCCAAAATTGGGGGGGGTTAACTTTTTCTCCCCCCCCCCACTTCTGAGTGGGGGGGTTAAACCCCCCTTCTCAGAATTTGGGGGGTTAACCCCCCCAACCCCCCCCCCCGTGCCCATGTATGCCCAAAGTACAACCTCCCTACCTCCCTTAAAATGTCCATTTTCGGTGTACTCTCCTAACCCTGACTCTCCGTCTAGCAAAATTTGAAAGTTTTATGTTTTTTGTTTTTTTTTTTGTAAATTTAACACATAATTATTTAATTTATAATTATATTAATATATAATATTTATTTATTTATATTTTATATTTAATTTAAAAATTAATATTAATTTAACACATAAATGTGATAATTGTTTGTGATAAATGTTTGTTTACTCCTCCATTCGCCTCTTAAGATTTTAAAGCTTTTTAAGTATTTTTAGCAATGTTAAAATCCGAGAAACGCAAAATACCCATATCGTTTTTTTTCTGGAGTGCATTTTACCCATATCGTTTTTCGATTTTGAAGGAAAAATAGGTTAAAAACACTAATTTTAGGTCAAAAAGCCCTTTTTATTGCATTTTTGAGCTTTTTATTGCTTAAAACATTCATTTTGACCTCAAAACTTAAGTTTGGAGGCAGTTAGAAGTCATTTTAAAGACATTTTTTTTCTTCATTTTTCCAAAGGGGGGTGGGGTGTTTCCTCCCCCCCAATTCTTATTGGGGGGGGGGTTAAACCCCTCTCTCAAAATTTGGGGGGGGGGTTAACCCCCCCCAACCCCCCCCCCCTCCCATGTATGCCCCAAGCCCTAGACACTTTTTGAGATTTTTTTTTGCTTTTACCCTGGGATAAATTTGCCCCTAGGCTCAAAATTGGGGTTGATTAGGCACCTATAAGCCTGAGAGAAGGGGCTAGGGTGTATACCCCTTTCTCTCTTTTTCCAAAAAAATTTTATTGTTTGTTGTTTTTTTTTGTTTAGTGAATTTTTCACGTAATATGTGATAAATGCTTGTTCACGACTCCTATATTGCTAGCTATTGTATTATGTTTGATTGGATTGGGGTACGATCATTTGCGTACGATCGATATTTTTACCTAGAAAATAATGTGCAAAATAAACCAAGAATTTTACATTTTAAAGTTTCCGGCAATTTTACATTTTTCTATTAGTAATTTAATATTTTTTAGTCATGTTTTGGATACACCCGACAACAAAATTCTCATTGACTATTCTAAAAACAGAATTGACGAGGAAGGTTTTAATTTGCTAATACAATTGGTAATTGCTTACTTTAATTTTTGAAACATGTATAAATACTCGTTATAATTAAGTCAACATAAAATTATTAGTAATTTAATAGCTCCTGTCTAGCATACATGGGCAAGTTGGTCCGGAGTGGGGGGAGGGTTAAACCCCAAATTAAGGGGAGGGGGGTAAAAATCCGAGAAACGCAAAATACCCATATCGTTTTTTTTTTTTTTTTTTGGAGTGAATTTTACCCATATCGTTTTTCGATTTTGAAGGAAAAATAGGTAAAAAACGCTAATTTTAGGTCAAAAAGCCCTTTTATTGCATTTTTGAGCTTTTTACTGCTTAAAACATTCATTTTGACTTCAAAACTTAAGTTTGGAGGCAGTTAGAAGTCATTTTAAAGACATTTTTTTCTTCATTTTTTCAAAATTGGGGGGGTTAACTTTTTCTCCCCCCCACTTTTGAGTGGGGGGGGGTTAAACCCCCTTCTCAGAATTCGGGGGGTTAACCCCCCCCCCAACCCCCTCCCCGTGCCCATGTATGCTGTCTAGTTATTGCAAGGCAGCACTAAAATCTTATATTAATAAGAAAATAAATAATATTATTATATTAATTAGGAATTGGAATGTGATTTCTGTTTTTAAATAAACGAAACAAAAATTTAATCATGAATTAATTAAACTGATATTTTTGTGTAATTGTATTTGAATGTATTTTAGTTTTGAAATTATTTTGTTTTTGATAATTGGCCTGGATCTTGTTTTTGATTGGTTTAGGCAAAGTCAAGAAAAGTGGATGATTTTAGAAAAGCCATGTTTTCAGGAGAACGAATAAATTTCACAGAAAATCGCGCGGTGCTCCATGTTGCATTAAGAAATAGAGCAGGAAACGCTGTCACAGTTGACGGAGAAAATGTTATTTTTAACTTTTTTTGTTTTTATATTGTTGTCTTTAGTTGTTTGCTTTTTTAGCATCTCAAAAAATCACCAGCCTTGTAATTTTTTGAGCGAGAAAGAAGCCCCCCGGCACCAATTTTTACGATCAAAGTATCAAATTAGAAAGCATCCGCTTTAAGTGCATAATTTGGTAATATAAAACGTTATACGCATTGAGCAATTTTTCACGTCCAGAATTGTCAAAAATTGCCGTTTTTGGGGGTCATAACTCCTGAACCACTGGAGATGTTTTGTTGAAAAAAATTTTTTGGGCTATTGGGGGCAGGGGTAACGTTTTGACAAAAAATTATCAAAATTCAAGTCAAAAAATTTGACTCCGCACCGCACCTTTAAACATTTTTATTTAGTCTCCACTAAGTTTTTTTAGCTTTAGCTTTTTAACTTTTTTGTAACTTTTTTAGGTTTTAGCTATTTTTTCAGTTTTTCAATAAAAAATTTCACAAAAACAACCAAATTTAATGTAATACTGTTGTGATATTGCGTTTTCGTGAAAAAAAAAACGTGAGATCGATTTTGGCAAAAAACACAAAGTGGAGGAAAAAATCTTGAGGACTTAATCTTGATTTCGGCAGAGTATTTAACAATAAACCAGTTAAATATTGTTGTAACAAAAATGATAGTTTTATATTACGTTATTATTAATCTTGAAAGAAGAGGAAAACTAATTTTTCTATTTGTTGTTATTCAATAATTTTTTTAAGGTAATGCCTGGTGTGTTGGCTGTACTTGAGCACATGAGAGCTTTTTGTAATGAAGTTATATCTGGAGTTTGGAAAGGATATACAGGCGAAAAAATTACCGACGTTGTAAATATTGGCATTGGAGGTTCGGATCTTGTAAGTTAAGAAAATAATTAAAATTAATTTATTAATCAATATAAGCCAAAAAGTATAAAAACCAAATTATGAATCTTTATATTTTATTTTCCTGTGCTTTTTAATCACTTTTAAATTTATAAAATTCATTTTAATTTTTTTAACAATTAGCCGTTAACATACATGGGCATGGGGTTTCAGTGGGAGGGGGTGATCTTAACCCCTCTCCCTTCTACAAACCTTTTAGATTTTGGGGGAGGAAGGTTACCCCCCCCCCAATTTAAAAAAATGTCTTTAAAATAACATTTAACTGTCTCCAAGCTAAAGTTTTGAGATCAAAACAAGTATTTTAAGCAATAAAAAAATAGAAAATCCTATAAAAAAAGCTTTTTGACCTACAATTAGAGATTTTTTACCTAGGTTTCTTTCAAAATCGAAAAATCAATATGGGTAAAATGCAATTCAGAATAAACGTTATAGGTAAAATGCGTTTTTCAGATTTTAATCCCCCCTTGCCTAAAATCTATTTTTAATCCCACCCCTCCCTGTAGTCCGGACCATCATTCCATGTATGATTATAGCTGCCATACGGCTGCTATAATAAGTTTTCAGAATATTTTATATTTATAGTTTACGTTGATTTGCGTAATTTAATTTTTAATCTCCTAAAAAAAACTAAACCCACCATTAAAAATTTAAACATTGCAAGAGTTTCAGTTTTTAAAATCTTTCTAAGCTTAAATTTCAGTTCTTTAAGGTTTCTTGTTTCTGTCCAATCTGTTGGACGCGAAACACCCATGCTTAAATATAAATCATACATGGGCAAGTTGGTCCGGAGTGGAGGGAGGGTTAAACCCCAAATCAGGGGGTGGGGGTTAAACTTCAAGAAACGCAAAATACCCATATCGTTGTTTTTTTCTGGAGTGTTTTTTACCCATATCGTTTTTGGATTTAAAAAAAAATACATAAAAAAACGCTAATTTTAGATCAAAAAGCCCTTTTTATTTCATTTTTAAGCTTTTTACTGTTTAAAACGTTCATTTTAACCTCAAAACTTAAGTTTGGAGACAGTTAGAAGTCATTTTAAAGACATTTTTTCTTTATTTTTCCAAAATTGGGGAGGAGTTAAACTTTTCTTCCCCCTCACTTCTGAGTGGGGGGTTAAGGTTAAACCCCCCTTTTCAGAATTTGGGGGGGGGTTAAATAAATCCCCCACCCCTCCCCCCGGTGCCCATGTATGGCTTAAATCCCTGGCGTAAAAAGTTTACTGCGGTCATTCTTTGCCTTTTTCAATCCGTAAAAATACGTGTTTTTTTTTCTTTTAAATACTGTGCTGAATATGCAAAATAATAGAGTAGGGCATTCTGCTGGAAGATGCTGCTGACCGTTTCAATTCGCAATCAAGAGTTTTACTCAGCTTCTAACTAATTTAAAAAAAAAATTTTAGGGTCCATTAATGGTAACGGAAGCGCTGAAACCCTATCAAATAGGTCCAAACGTTCATTTTGTGTCTAACGTTGACGGTACACACATGGCGATCACTCTGAAAAAACTTAATCCGGCAACTACCATGTTCATCATTGCATCTAAGGTTAGCTATTATACCTAAAAATGTTTTCTATAAAATTTTAATTGCGAATTTTGTGTTTTCGATTGAACTGCGATTTTTATTGCGAAGTGAAGTGCGGTGATTGTTTATTTCATACGCATTTATTTCACCCTCTTGGATTTTGGGCAAACCCGATGCCGAAAATTTGGAAGGGTGTCCCCAGAAGTTTTAGGGTATTTAGGATTTATTTCGCGTTTTTAGTACTGATATTCCCTCAAATTTTAGAGAGGAGGTGTCCAGGCTATTCCAAATTTTAGGAAATAGGGCGATTCCGAGATTTCCTTGTCCACCTATGGTTCCTATTCCGTTTGCAATGGAAGCCAAACCATTATGTATGCATACATAACATGAGCATAAGATGGGGTAGAGTGGGGTCCACCCCCTAGCCTCGAAACTTTGGACCCCCCTTCCCTCCTAGAAAAAATCTAGCCCCCCCTTTTTCCCCTAAGATTTTTTTTATTTTGACACCTAATTTCCCGCCCTGGAATTCTTAATCCACCCCCTCCCTCCCCCCTTCCGAGCCAAATTTTTGGTATAAATCTTATCTAGATCAAAATTTACTGTCACAAACACATTTTGTAGTTAAAAACAGTACTTTTGTTCGCTTTTTATACATAAAAAACCTATTTTGGTGTATAAAATTTTATTATAATGCTAAAAAACTTAAATAGATGATTTAAAATAACTTTGTTTTAAAACCCGGCTCTAGATTTTAAACTTGCCTACCCCGGGTCGACCCCCTAAAAAGCTAGGGGGATAGACCCCCCTGGACCCCCCTTCTAGCTTTCAAAAAGCCATTTACCCGGGGTAGCCACCACCTAGCTTGCCGTTCCATGCTCATGTATGTATCATATATGTGACTTTCGACTTATTGAACTTGTGAATAATCAAAATACTGGGTAGAAAACACGATGAAGCCGCTGTACAGGTAACAGTAGTGGCTGCATTGCAAGTGGTCCAGATAAGCGTGGTTTTATCGTGGTATGCTTTTGAAATCGCATAAATTTCTAGCTCCATGGATGCAGCCAGCACAGATAAAACAAGTCGCGTTGTCTCAATTAGATATTCCATCTGCTTCACAACATAATCGTCGTTACTTCAACTTAAAAAAAGTCAAAATAACTTAAAATCATCTTGACTGTGACTCATGCTGTTTTTATTATATGTGCGGTAATAGATCAAAAAAAGTCACAGTTTAGTTACTAGTATTTTACGACGATTCTGACTTACTTTGTCATTGTAAGATAATTAAGTATACTCATGGCTCAAGGTCAGCAATAAGCAATACTTGTCAGTCAGATTCACCTCACGCCAATCTCTAAAATCCTCTATTGGAGGTGGGGACATTGACTAAAACCCTGTTCCAGCAGCAGTGCTGATACAGAGTTTTAGTTGGGTTTAGGTTTAGGGTTTGGGGAGGGAGGGAGCTGGATTTTTTCTAGAGGGTTCAAAATTTTGGCTCTAGGGGGGGTGGACCCCTCTGTCCCCCCCTCCCAAAAACATCTATGACCATTATGTCTTTGATTTTTTAGACTTTCACAACACAAGAAACTATTACTAACGCCGAATCTGCCAAGGAATGGTTTCTTAGTCATGCTAAAGATGTATGTTTTATTCACACTTTTTTTAACTTTATTACGTTTATAAAAATAAGTTAAGTTTAAAAAAAAGTAGTTTTGCTTTTATTTATGTGAAATAATAAAAATATTGTTACGAGAAGAATTTAATACATTCGATTCAAATAATATTTTATTTATTTGTTAAATCAATTTTATTTTTAGCCAGCTGCTGTGGCCAAACACTTTGTCGCACTCTCCACTAATGCCGTAAGTTTTTTTCTGTTTTTTTATAAGTAATGATTTTATTGCTTTACTTTTTTTTTATTAGTTTGCATTTATTTATTGGAATACAGAGTTATTGAAATACATTTTCTTGTTTCCCTTTTTTTAGCCGAAAGTCAAAGAATTCGGAATAGACGAGAAAAATATGTTTGAATTTTGGGATGTAAGTATTTTTACACGTAATAAAATATTATTAATCAACATCACAATCATTATCTTATTTTTTGGTGATTTATTTATTATAGTCAGTACAAAACTGACGCGTACTGAAAAAATTGTAAACAATTTGTATCTCACCTACGAAAGGTCGATTTATCGTAACTATATTTTGATGCAAATATTATTTTAATAAATTGACTTGATTTTTTGCAGTATGCAAAACTAATTGTTTTTAGTACACATAATTTTTTTTACAGATCATAGAAACTCGAATTTCAATTTTCATTGCGCAACTCGACGTTATGAAACCACTTTCTGTATTAGCAATGTTTTTGTCTTTAATAAATTTTTTGGAACTTTTTTAGTGGGTTGGCGGCCGCTACTCTCTTTGGTCTGCTATTGGGTTGTCTATTGCTGTCCATATTGGTATTATTATTTTCTTGACTTATTCTTACTACACACATAATAATTAAGCAAGTTCAAAACGTTTAAATGCAAACAAAGAGGTTTGATTTACTCAATCTAAACTAAGTTTTTAAAACTAAAAATCTTTACCATGGTGGCTAAGCTTTTGTTAACATTAAAAAATTTCTTCAAATACTTTTTCAAATTAAGTTTACAGATTTTTTGCATAAATTTATTTTTCTTTGCTTACGTTTTCACTAGGTTTTTGGTTTGATTATTTATTCTCAATTAGTTATTAAAAAACTTTGAAATAAAAATTGATTTTATCGTTTAGGACCGGAAAATTTTTGCGCACTACTGGAAGGGGCTTATTTTAGCGATTTACATTTTTTAAACTCACCACTGGAGAAAAATGTAAGCTTTTTAAAATGTAGGTTTTTATATTTATTTATCTGTATTTTATATTTTATAATCCAATAACAAAAAATGTTTTAGATGCTTTTTTATGTTTTCTTAGGTACCTGTCATTTTGGCAGTTTTGGGAATTTGGTACATAAACTTTTTTGGTGCAGAAACCCACGCGTTACTTCCTTATGATCAGGTGAATAAAATTTCATTTTTGTCAAAACGTTGTGGTTTAAGAAAAAAGTACATATTAATTATCTTAAAAAATACAACTCCTATTGTATAGGTCTGTACAGGTTTATAAATATCTACGGTACCTGCGTTTATCATTTATTATTATGGCATAATTTTTTAATAGAAGAGAATAAATCAATCCATTTAATTCACAGAAATTTATAAAAAATGGATAAAGAAGTTCACAGTTTTTTGTTTTTTATATTTTTAGACCTGTGCACGGTCTGGAAATTCCCTCCAGGATATTTGTGGCTGTGCCCCCCTCCCGATTTGGTGCAAAAAAGCACCCTAGAAAAAATGCACCCGCGAAAAAAGGGCCCGATGAGTGTAAAAACGTAATGAAACTATGAAAAAACGCACCCGACTACGAAAAAAGGGCCCCATGG
>JASAMX010030178.1:0-13664 GCA_030248175.1 Microlaimidae sp. YZB2_3 | reverse complement strand
CATTTTGTATTAAATAGAACGATGCGTAAACAAAGACGTGGAAAAAAAAGGAAAAAAATTATTTGAAAATAGGTCAAAATGGGTAAAATTGTGCAAAAAACGGTTAAAAACCCCCAGCAAAAAAGTGAAAAAGTTAGACACAACCACCCCAAGCACGAATTTAAGTAGAGGGACATCACACATCTGCTGGATCGTGCCAGTGCAGACCCTTCTGCACGGCACTTAATTTTTTCACCCTTAGATATGACTAAAAATATAGGTTTAATTAGACGAAGAAGGTTTGAGGCTCAGGATAACGACCTCAGAATCTTAACTGGGGGTAAGGTTTAAACTCTCAACATATGAGCATAGAGCAGGAAGCTTGTGGTTGGGGCTATCCCGAGTGAGAAGGGCCAAAACCTACTCCAAAAATGCTAAAGAAAATCAGCGACTTAGTAAGCCTAAGCAAAACCTAAATCTAAGCTAAGCTTAAGCTAAGCCTTAGCAAGACAGTCTGAAGTTTGGGCAAAACTCAAGCCTAAAAGCGCGTAATGGGCCAAAGTGAAACTAAGTCTAAGCAGAATTTAAGCTAAGTCTAAGTCTAGGCAAAACCTCTAAGCCTAAGCAAAATCTAAGCTAAGCCTAAGTTAAACCTAAACTAAGTCTAAGAAAAATTTAAGCTAATATATTTATATATGTATATTCTCAGGATGCCAAAGGCTAAAACCTACCCCAAAAATCATAATGTCTGTCTCTTTAAAAAGCTAGGAATGTCAAGTTGGGTCCATAACTATAGATGGGTAGACATTTGATTAATTTCTTAATGAATAGGTTTTTATAGGAGGCGAAGGGAGCAGTAGGTTCTTGACCCCGGGATAGGGCTGCCAATTAATAGAAATAAAAGAAGGAAAAGGTCGACAATATCCCGCGCAACCCACTCACTCGTGGCACGCCCTTCCACGTGGAATAAAGTCACGGTATCGATTGTTTATGAAGTTTCATGCATTGTTTTTATTATTTTAATTAATACCTGAGAATAGTTTCTGTAAAAAGGTTCGCACTCATAAAAAAAAATTGAATCATTACATTTCGCCTACAAAAAGTACGATGGGACTAGTCACTCAAGAAATTTAACGTAAGTGAGATCCAATTACGTTAAATTTCCGGTCAAAATGTTGTTTTAGTTTTAGTTTTGAGCACTCCTACCTAATTTTAATATTTATGTAGTATACCAGGCGTGAGCACAGCCCTCCGGTTTTATTACAGGGGGGGAATTCCAAAACGGGGACACGGGGGCAACTTTTTAGAAACGAGGGGGTGGGGGCAAGCAGGGGAGAAAGAAAAAAAAAAGAAAAGAAAAAAGGAGAAAAAAAGAAGAAAGAAAAGGAAAACGGGACAAAAAAGCAAAATTAAGGTAAAAATAGGTCTAAAATGGCTTAAAATGCATGTAAATAAGCTGAAAAACTGCAAAAATTTTGCGATGATGGCGTCATTATAGGTCAAAAAATGTCGCTATTATTTTTGAGCACTTTTTCATTTTTTGGTGGGGGCAATGCATAAAAAATTATTAATGCAGAATGTCTTAAAATGTTTCAAGATTAAATCAAGTTCATCCACGCAGAAGACAAAACACTGAACCATGATATTGAAGAGCTTAGGGCGGCGGGGGGGGGGGTTGACCCCCCCAAAAAATTCCCGTCTATATCCGACACATCCCCTAAAATTTGGGGGTACCTCGAGCATTCCCCTGAAAATTTGGGGGGAGGGGTCCCTATACCAGTGCCAAAACGCTAAAATGGGGTACTTGAGGTATACCCCCAAAAAATTTTGGACACTCCCCTGACCAAATTTCGGGGCTCGGGTATATCCCCCAAAATCCAGGAGGTTTCCGAAATTTCGCCTTCTAGATTACGTTTTTCAACATCTCGCCTTCTACAGTTCGTCTTCGGAAAGCTCGTCTTTTAAACATCTCGTCTTTGGAAAACTAGTCGTTTGGATGCGATTTTGTAAAGGGGTGGGGGGGGGGGCTACCGGGGGGAGGAGGACTGAAGGGGGGCAGATGGGGGGCAGCAGGGGGAAAAGGAAAAAAGAGAAAAAAAAGAAGAAAAAGAAAAGAGGGAAAAGAGAAAAGGCAAAAAGCGAGGCGCTATTAATAGGTATGCGTACTGGCCGTGGGATCGTTTGTTTATATATATATAGCCTGTATATAGCCCGTGGCTATATATATATATATATATATATATATATATATATATATATATATATATATATATATATATATATATATATATGTATATTCGTATAGTTGTGTGTTATACTACATAGATGCGCAATTAAGAACATAGATAGTATGTATATATTCGTTATCCAGATATTTAATGATACTTTTTCCCTTGGAATCCTCGGAAAAAATTAAATATAAATTTTTTATATAGATTAGCGAGAAAGTCTAATAAGTAGATCACTTTGCTAGTGTTACGGGGGTGTAAAATTCTTTTAACATTTTTCAAAAAGTCTAAAAGAGCGTAAAAATTGTTGCTACCTGTTGCCAAGTTTTTTGATGCCAAAGTTTGGTCAAGCTAATAAATACATTGATAAAAAATACCTAGACCTTAAACTATCTGACTTGACTTAGCCTAACTCCTCAAATTTTACAGTGGTAGCCGGCGACCCCAGACCATCTGGATTTGAATCAAGCGCCATTTATTTCGAGCGACTCCAAGTTCTACGCACTATGGAAACGTTACGGTTTCGAAAACCTAGATTTACCCTAAGTTTACACATGATTTAACACGCAGGATATTAAATTTAAATTACCTTTAACATATCAACAAATTCGGGTTCTATATCGATATAAGGAGGAGGAGCTTTTTCAACGCGGACCATCATTTTCTGCCCAGCGGGACCAGCCACTCGTCTGTTCGCCGATTTTACTGCTTGCGCCGTCTAAAAGTAAAAGAAAACTGGTATTGCCAAACAAAACAAGTCATTTCGCAACAAAAGCCTTTTTTGGATATTAACTAGAGTTAGACGGAAGTTAAATGGTTTAGTAACAAATATAGAACTTTAAACAATTTTACCCAAAACATATGAGTCATAGAAGTATAGAACTAGACATCATGTCAATGAGTCAGTTGAATAAAGACATAATTTTTTTTTAATATTATGAGTATGGCCAACCTGGAAAAAAATATTAAAAGAAGCTTAAAATCTACTTTATATTAAACTAAAAGGTCGTTTGGTGGGCTATTAGAAAAAAAATTAATTAGTAATAAGCATTTGAGGAAAATTTAACACTAAACTTTTCTTAAAACTTACATCGTTATCTTCCATCAAAAACACAGCGTCTCCTTGAGGGGTCATTCGAAAAAGAATGGGATACAGGTTTCCATCCACATAATTGGAAAGACTATCAATAATGAAGTCTTTGCCCAACACAGCTCCGTTTGGTATCTGCAAAAATAAACATTTTATATTTTCAGCAAAACTTTTGGTAAAAAATAAGAATACCAATAAAAACTGCAGAACCGCTGAACTTCATACTCCCCAGTGATTTCCAGAAAATGGGCAGTTGTTTGATAAGTAAGGGTACAGTCGGCCGCATAGGTGAGAAAGGGGGGGCAGGGTGGGGTCCACCCCCCCTAGCCTCGAAATTTTGGGACCCCCCCCTAGACGAAAATCTAAGCCCTCACCCTCCTTTCAAATTTCCGAATTTTTTACCCCTGACACCCCTCTAGATTTTGAAATCTGACCCCTCCCCTCCCCCCTCGGGAAAATTTTGGGTACCTTTTTAATACTAAATTTTCTTCCAAAAACGTGAATTTTCATCACATATTCATGCCTTTACACCCTTTTTATACATGAATATGGCTTCTTCTTCAATAAAATGTAGTATTATTCTATAAAAAGAACAATTATTAGTTATTATGGTTTAAAACTGTTTTGCTTTGGACACCGGACCCCGCCTGACCCCCCTCTAGATTTCAAAATTTCGCACCCCGGGTCGACCCCCCCCCTAAAAAGCTAGGGGGGTCCGGACCCCCCTCCTAGAATTCAAAATTCGATTTACCCCGGGTCACCACCCCCCTAGCTTCCCCGACCGTGCTCACCTATGGTCGGCCGTATAAATTTTTGTCACTAAATGTAATTCTATTCATGGCAAGGGCGTGGTTGGTTATCCATAGAGCTGTGCAATGAACCCAGGGGTTTAACGTGGAAAACATTTTTAACATTGGGGGGACAGGGGCAAGGCTAATTTTTTAAACCGGGGATGCGCAAAAACAACACAAATGAGCGGAATTTAAGTAAAAATATGTCAAATGGTTTTTGCTAAAATACGTTAACAGTTCACAAATGGCAAATATGTTAATAATATTTTTTCATTTTCGAGCGGGGAGGGCAGGGCACCGAAACGGGAGGCAGCACAGCCACTAAAAAAGCGGGGAGACATTGCCGGATCGTGCAAAGATCTGCCATTCCCTCTTCCTCATAAAAATAGACAAAGCCAGTTTTTTGTTTGTTTTTTTTTTTGAAAAGTGTAAAAACTAGCAAAGGTGTATTGTATAATATCATAGTGATGCTCTGGACCCTTTAAAATAGATGGGCAGCCTCCTCTGGATGGTTCCTGGAAATTTTGTCTTTTACATTACGTTTTTCAACATCTCGTCTTCTACATTTCGTCTTCGGAAAACTCGTCTTTTAAACATCTCGTCTTCGGAAAACTTGTCTTTTGGGTGCGATTTTGCAAACGTACTTTTTAAAAGACCGGAATTTCTTATTTTCTGACTAAATCAATGGATTGAAAACCTTTTTTAAAGCCTAAGCAAAAACCTATTAAACAAAATTTTAACATGATAAACTTTTATTACCTATTTTTTTCTAAAAACTGAGAACCTAAGCCTAAGCGAAACCTAAAATTCAAGCAAAATTAAATCAAAATAAATTTGTATTTAGCAAATCAAAATAATTTTGTATTTAGCGGTGTATTTTTTTAATTGAAAAGTAAAAAAACCTATGTTTTTACTAAGCCTAAGCGAAACCTAAAATCAAGCAAAAACTTTATTATTAGGGCAAAATTTGCCATTCTGAAACTGCGTTTACAAAATCGCATCCAAACGACTAGTTTTCCGAAGACGAGATGTTTAAAAGACGAGCTTTCCGAAGACGAACTGTGGTAGACGAGATGTTGAAAGACGTAATGTAGAAGGCGAAATTTTCGGACACCTCCTGGATTTTGGGGGATATACCCGACCCCCGAAATTTGGTCAGGGGAGTGTCCAAAATTTTTTGGGGGTATACCTCAAGTACCCCATTTTTAGCGTTTTGGCACTGGTATGGGACCCCTCCCCCCCCAAATTTAGGGGAGATGGCCGAGGTACCCCCAAATTTTAGGGATGTGTCGGCTATAAACGGGATTTTTTTTGGGGGGGTCAACCCCCCCCCCCTGCCCACCTATGCTCTTCAATATCATGGTTCAGTGTTTTGTCTTCTGCGTGGATGAACTTGATTTAATCTTGAAACATTTTAAGATATTCTGCATTAATAATTTTTTATGCATTGCCACCACCAAAAAATGAAAAAGTGCTCAAAAATAATAGCGACATTTTTTGACCTATAATGACGCCATCATCGCAAAATTTTTGCAGTTTTTAGCTTATTTACATGCATTTTAAGCCATTTTAGACCTATTTTTACCTTAATTTTGCTTTTTTGTCCCGTTTTCCTTTTTTTTCTTCTTTTTTTCTCCTTTTTTCTTTTCTTTTTTTCCTTCTCCCCTGCTTGCCCCAACCCCATCGTTTCTAAAAAGTTGCCCCCGTGTCCCCGTTTTGGAATCCCCCCCTAATAAAACCACAGGAGGGCTGTGCTCAGGCCTGGTATACTACATAAATATTAAAATTAGGTAGGAGTGCTCAAAACTAAAACTAAAACAACATTTTGACCGGAAATTTAACGTAATTGGATCTCACTTACGTTAAATTTCTTAAGAATGACTAGTGCCCATCGTACTTTTTGTAGGCGAAATGTAATGATTCAAATTTTTTTTTATGCAGTGCGAACCTTTTTACAGAAACTATTCTCAGGTATTAATTAAAATATAATAAAAACAATGCATAAAACTTCATAAACAATCGATACCGTGACTTTATTCCACGTGGAAGGGCGTGCCACGAGTCGAGTGGGTTGTCCGGGATATTGTCGACCTTTTCCTTTCTTATTTCTATTAATTGGCAGTCCTATCCGGTCAAGAAACCTACTGCTCCCTTCGCCTCCTATAAAAACCTATTCATTAAGAAATTAATCAAATGTCTACCCATCTATAGTTATGGACCCAGCTTGACATTCCTAGCTTTTTAAAGAGACAGACATTATCATTTTTGGGGTAGGTTTTAGCCTTTGGCATCCTGAGAATATACATTATATATATAATAGCTTAAATTTTTCTTAGACTTAGTTTAGGTTTAACTTAGGCTTAGCTTAGATTTTGCTTAGGCTTAGAGATTTTGCCTAGACTTAGACTTAGCTTAAATTCTGCTTAGACTTAGGTTTCGCTTAGGCTTACGCTTTAGGCTTGAGTTTTGCCCAAACTTAAGTATTGCTAAGGCTTAGCTTAAGCTTAGCTTAGATTTTGCCTAGGCTTTGCTTAGGCTTACTTAGTCGCTGATTTTCTTTAGCATTTTTGGAGTAGGTTTTGGCCCTTCTCACTCGGGATAGCCCCAACCACAAGCTTCCTGCTCTATGCTCATATGTTGAGAGTTTAAACCTAACCCCAGTTAAGATTCTGAGGACGTAATCCTGAGCCTCAAACCTTCTTCGTCTAATTAAACCTATATTTTTAGTCATATCTAAGGGTGAAAAATTAAGTGCCGTGCAGAAGGTGTCGTGCGGCACGATCCAGAGATGTGTGATGTCCCTCTACTTTTATTCGTGCTTGGGGTGTTTGTGTCTACTTTTTCACTTTTTTGCAGTTTTTAACCGTTTTTTGCACAATTTTACCCATTTTGACCTATTTTCAAATAATTTTTTCCTTTTTTTTCACGTCTTTGTTTACGCATCGTTCTATTTAATACAATGTAACCCTCCCGTTCCCCCTGTTTTGGGAATGTTTTCTGCTCATGACCAAAGGGGGCATTGCATAGGTTACAGGGTGTGGAAAATTTTAACACTATAATATCTATCTCTAAAGCTTTTTTACAAATAAATACGGTTCCCTGCCTCATAATTCACTAGTCAAAAAAAGCCGATTTTAACTGTTTTATTACCTCTTTTTGAAAATTGTTTATACGTAACCTAAGAAAAAAGAAAATGTTTTTTTTCTTAAATTGCGTTGCGTTTCTTAAATGCATAGATGAAAACGTAGGGAGTAGGGTGGGGTCCACCAATTCCATAGATATTTTTTGGGGGGGACAGAGGGGTCCCCCCCTTATAGCTAAAATTTTGAACCCCCCAGAAAAAATCCAGGGCCCCCCTCCTCCCTTCCAAAGCTCGAGAGCGGTCCGGCCTGCCCCCCCCCCCCCCCCAGCGAGGCTGACCCCCCCCCCCTCCCGACCAATTTGGAAGTATATATTTTTATTTACTGTCAAAAACACGGTTTTTAGTTAAAAACAGTGTTTAAATACACTTATTAAGTCTAAATAGACGGTTAAGTACATAAAACTCAATACTGAGTTAAAAATTTTTTTTTAAATTGGACCCCCCTGACCCCCCTAAATTTGAAATCTCGCACCCGGGGTCGACCCCCCTAAAAAGCCAGGGGATTCCGGACCCCCCTGGACATAGGTAAGAAAGAGGGGGGGCAGGGTGGGGTTCACCCCTTTCTAGCCTTGAAATTTTGGGACCCCCCCTAGACAAAAATCTAGGGGCCCCTCCCTCCCCCCAAATTTTCATTAAATATTCGTGCTTTTACCCCCTTTTTATACCAGAATATCGCTTTTTATTCAATAAAATGTAGTATTATCCTATAAAAAGAACAATTATTAAAGTTATTATGGTTTAAAACTGTCTGCTTTGGACACCGGACCCCACCTGACCCCCCTCTAGATTTCAAAATTTCGCACCGCGGGTCGACCCCCCCTAAAAATCTAGGGGGGTCCGGACCCCCTCCTAGAATTCAAAATTCGATTTACCCCGGGTAACCACCCCCCTAGCTTCCCCGACCGTTCTCACCTATGCCCCTGGACCACCCCCCTTAAAAAATTTTGGCCTTCCACCCGGGGGTGGACCCCCCTCTAGCGGACCTGACTAAAAACATCTATAATACCATCGCGCTGTTTGTTTCTTTTTCCTTTGCTACCAAAACAACCAAACGACTGCGGAGATGCGCCTTCCTCGTATTCGTTGAATTGTTCATATCTGTTACCATAGTTTCTTCCGCCACGCATTTGTTTGACGCCTGAAATCACTCGAAAAAAAAAGTTGCTTTAATAAAAAAACACATAATCTGCGTTATACAAAACTGGATTTTTGTATTTTGATATTTTTAACTGTGCTAACATACTCGTAGGAGGTCAGAAAGGAGGTTACCCCCGAAAATCACAATTACAGTAGACACCCCCTAACCTAAGATTTGGGGGTACCCCGGACACCCCCTTCAAAAACTTAAGGAGTTTCAGCACTAAAAACGTTAAAAATAGAGTATTTAAGGTGTACCCTGAAAAAAAAATTTGGGAACCTCCCACCCTCCGAATTTCGAGGGCCGCGTATACCCGATACCATCCCCTCCTGGCTTGTCTTAGCACCTGCCCTTTGAGTAATCTGCATAGGGAAAATAAGTTTCAGGTAATGCAACAACAACAACCCGATACCATAGGTGGGTAGAAGGGGTTTGGGGTGGGGGGTTATACCCCCCTCAAAAAAATCCCGATTATAGCCGACCGTCCCCCTAAAATTTGGGGGTCCCGTCTCAGTACTAAAAAGCTAAAAATAGGGTATTTAAGGTATACCCCCAAAAAAATTTTGGGACACCCCCCCCAAATTCGGGGGTCGGGTATACCCCCCAAAATCAGGGAGGCTGCCCACCTATCCCGATACCACCACCCCGCCTCCCCTCTCCCCCCAAAAAAAAATTGATTTTTTTGATAGTATATTAATTTTTTTTTGATAGTATATTAACTTAAATATTTTGGTTTTAGCCGTTTTTGATTTTAACTTTAAAATTGAATCCACTTAAAATTTTATCCTAAATTTTTCGAAAAATTAGTATTTTTTTATACTTTTATAACACATTTTATTGAAAAAAATGTTATAATATCGTAGGTATAAAAAACAATTATTATCCTAAAAACATATTTTGTTTTGAACATCAAACGCTACCCCCCTTCCCCTTTCGATTTCAATATTTCCACCCCAGGTCGACGTCGACCCCGCTCCCGTTAGAAAGTTAGAAGGGTACTTCATTTTAGAAATTAAAAAGGATTTTATTTAAATATTTTGTTAGGGCAGGATTTTATTTATTTCGTTTGGGCACTAGCTGCCGATACTGTGCTTATCTGGGTTATGATCTTCTGATCATGGGTGGGCAGTGGAGGTTGGGGGTTATACCCATACATGGGCACGGGGGGGGGGGCCGGGAGGGGGTGTGGGTGTAACCCCCCCCCCCCCATTCTGAGAAGGGGGGGAGTTAACCCCCCCTTGGGGCGCCCCAGCCCCCAGGGGCAGCGACAAAAAAAGCTCAAAATGCTATAAAAGGGCGTTTGCCAAAATAGCGTTTCCTTTTTTCCTCAGGGGGGTGTTTTTTGGGGTTCTGAGGTGTACAATAGGGGGGGGGGGGGGGCGGGGGGGGCCCCCCCCTCAGGGGGGAACCCCCTTCTACTCAGAAGTGGGGGGGAGAAAAAGTTAACCCCCTCCCTCAATTTTGGAAAAATGAAGAAACAAATGTCTTTAAAACACTTCTAACTGCCTCCTAACTTAAGTTTTGAGGTAAAAATGAATGTTTTAAACAATAAAAAGCTCGAAAATGCAATAAAAAGGGCTTTTTGGCCTAAAATGGGCGTTTTTACCTATTTTTTCTTTAAAATCGAAAAACGATATGGGTAAAATGCACTCCAGAAAAAAACGATATGGGTATTTTGCGTTTCTTGGATTTTAATCCCCCCCCCCATAATTGGGATTTAACTTAACCCCCCGCTCTGGACCGACTTGCCCATGTATGCCCCAAAAAAATCTCGAAATTGCCGACACCCCCTCCCCTAAAATTTAAGGGTAGCCTGGACTGGACACCTCCCCCCAGCCCCCACTAAAATTTGGGGGTCCCAGTACTAAAAACGCTAAAAATGGGGTATTTGGGGTATACACCCAAAAAAATTTTGGAAACCCCTCTCCCCAAATTTTGGGGGTCGGGTATACCCCCCAAAAACAAAATCCGATATGCTTGTGGTTATGTTTTTTTTTTAAATTCTGCTGTTTAAAGTTACCTTGTCGTTGATTTTGCTGTCCATTTCTACCATTTCCCCCTCCTCTTTTCCACCATTTTCCGCGACCATTCATCATTAGCTCTTTGGAAAATTTATATTGACAATCAGGTCTGAATACACAAAAACCGATTAAATATTGAATGTAAGACCTGTGCACTGTCTTTCCGGGGTTTTATTGGGGAGAGGGAAACAATTTTAAAATGGAGGGGGGCACGGAGGCATCTTTTTTAAAATGGGGGAGGCAAGCAGGCTAGGTCAAAAATGGCGCTGTAATTTTTGGGTACTTTTTTTATTTTTGGCCGGGCGGGGGCAATAAAACGGGAGTGGGGGGGGGGCAAAATCTCCAATAAAGCAGGGGGAGGGCATTTCCAGACTGTGCATCGGTTTGAAATGGGACAAGAAGAAAAACGGTTAGCGATGCGATGTGATACTCCTTGTCTATAGTAGGCATAGGTGTTAGAGGCGGAGGTATGCCCATTTATGCCCCATGAGCATAAATGGGCATGAGAGTTAAGGGGTTAAATGTAAATCCCTCCTCAAATTCTAGAGGGGGCGGTTTAAACTCCCCCCTCCCTCCACCTCACCTGCAGGAGGGGGAAAAAAGGTTAACTCCCAACCCAATTTTGGAAAAATGAAGAAAAAAAATATCTTTAAATAATTTCTATATTGCTTTAAACTTAAAGGTGAGGTTGAGGTACCAAGTCAAAATTTTTTTTCTTCAATTCTGATATTTTTTGTTAAAACCTTATTCCTGCCTTCAATAGCTAAAAAACAAATTTTTATCAAAAAATCTCCAGTGGTTCAGCAGTGACGTAGCCAGGAGGGGCGAAGCCGGATTCTGGCGAATTCTGGCGAAGCCGGATTTTTTTGTGAATTTTGGGAGAAACATTTTTTCTTTAAATATAAATTCAGAAACATTCTGAGAGGCGTTCCAAAAGCATAAAAATACTTAAAAAACTGAAATTTTTCTTGCTTTATGGAAAGTGTACATCAATCATTTATGTTAGTTTTGTAATTTTGATGGATTGTACAATTCAGTACATAGCTAAGGCATTTGCCTTTGCCTCAGATATTAAATGGCAATACTATATAGATGTTAAAACTCATATATTATAAGATATGTAGGTTTTATAATGGCTGTTTTAAACCCCTTAACAACGATTTTTACACTTGTGGGGTTGTCCGCCTTTTCACCTTCCCCTGTGGTGAAGCGTAGCAGTTTGCAGACCTGTGCACGGTCTGGAAATGCCCCCCCCGTGTTATTGGAGGATTTGCCCCCCACCCAGCCGAAAAATGAAAAAGTATCCTAAACGTATTACGCCATTTTTTACCTATTATGAAGCCATCATCGCGAATTTTTTGCAGTTTTTAGCCTATTTAAGCCATTTTGGACCTATTTTACCTTATTTTCGCTTTTTTGTCCCTCTTTCCTTCTTTTTTTCTCCTTTGTACAAGCTTAAAGTAAAAACACACCAAAAACACCTTTTTCTTAACCCAAATCATCCCCTTAAACGCCTTTTTAGGGAGATATATCTCCAGTGGTTAAGGAAATATATATGATCATGATATTTTGTAATTAAAATTTTAATACCCATTGAGAAATTTTTCAAGTACAGAATTATCGAAAAACGCCATTTTTTTAGGGTTATATCTCCTGAACCACAATAGCGCAGCCAGGATTTCATTTCGGGGAGGGGCGGTCTGGAGGGAGAAAAAGTGCCACAAAAGCGGCGCGCACAGCCGCCCCTTGCGCCGCGTAGCGGCGCCAGCCAACGCGAAGCGTTGGCCGGGGTGTCTGGGGGGTGTCTCCCCAGCCGCTGGAGGCGAAATTTTTTTAAATATGCACTAAAAACTGCTTAAAAATCGTCCCCTGGTGTTTGCGTGAACATACATTTTACTTTTGTTTTTTACCTAATTTCTGCACAATTATGTCTGATCTTCAAAATTATCAGGCAATGAAATTGTATATAACACAACTATCTATTTTCTGATGTCTTTAAATTTTGCGAATGAGTATGGTGCCAGTTATCATAAAAAAAAATATTACTGATAATATTAATTTTACGGTATATATATAAATCTGACCTTCCCGCGTATCGGGAAAAATTTTTATATAGATTAATTTCTGATTTTAGAATGCACTAAGATTTGTATTAAATTTTTATAACTCAATAATATTTGAAAAGTAAAAAAAAATCTATACAAACTCAGACCTGTGCACTGCCCCTCGGGGTTAAAATGGGGGGGCAATTCCAAAATGGGGGGGGGGGGACGGGGGGCAAGCTTTTTTGAAACGGGGGGGGGGCAAGCAGGTGGGAAAGAAAAAAAGAAAAAAAGGAAGAAAAAAAGAAGGAAAAAAGGACACAAAAGCGAAAATAAGGTAAAAATAGGTCTAAAATGGCTTAAAATACATTGAAATAGGCTAAAAACTGCAAAAAATTTGCGATGATGGCGTCATCCTAGGTCAAAAATGGCGTTATAATTATAGGGTACTTTTTCATTTTTTGGCGGGGGAGGTCAAATCCTCCAATAAAACGGGGGGGCATTTCCAGACCGTGCACAGGTCTGCAAACTGCTACGCTTCACCACCACAGGGGAAGGTGAAAAGGCGGACAACCCCACAAGTGTAAAAATCGTTGTTAAGGGGTTTAAAACAGCCATTATTAAACCTACATATTTTATAATATATGAGTTTTAACATCTAAATAGTATTGCCATTTAATATCTGAGGCAAAGGCACATGCCTTAGCTATGTATTGAATGGTACAATCCATCAAAATTAAAAAAAAAAAAACAAAATGATTAATCTACACTTCCCGCAAAGCAAGAAAAATTTCAGTTTTTTTGGGTATTTTTATGCTTTTGGAATATATCAGAAATGTTTCTGAATTTGTATATAAAGAAAAAAAATTTTTCTTCCAAAATTCACAAAAAAATCCGGCTTCGCCAGAATTAAAAGGGGGGCGCCTTCCCCGCCCCTCCTGGCTACGCCACTTCTGAACCACTGGAGATTTTTTGATAAAAATTTGTTTTTTAGCTATTGAAGGCAGGAATAAGGTTTTAACAAAAAATATCAGAATTGAAGAACAAAAAATTTTGACTTGGTACCTCAACCTCACCTTTAAGTTTAAAGCAATATAGAAATCATTTAAAGATATTTTTTTCATTTTTCCAAAATTTGGTTGGGAGTTAATCTTTTTTTCCCCTTCTGCAGGTGAGGTGGAGGGAGGGGGGAGGTTAAACCGCCCCCTCTAGAATTTGAGGAGGGATTTACAT
>JASAMX010030177.1:0-12582 GCA_030248175.1 Microlaimidae sp. YZB2_3 | reverse complement strand
CTGCGACAATCTAAAAAGAATTTGGAAGAGGACCATAATATTATATCAAAAATAACGAAAGTAACCGTTCCTTTCAGTTTTTTAAACAAAACGCTCTTATAGACAAATAGAAACAGTTAAATTACAATTAAACTACAATTAGTTAAATTGAATTACATTTTAGTTCTGAATTTGACAATAATTTAATAGATTTTTTTGCAGTATGTTCTTGCAGTATTTTCTCGCAGTATATTCTGGAATCTTTGATCGTAAAAATTCGACAAAATAATAATTTAAAGGTGAACTTTGATGCGAAATGCGTAGATTTTTGTAAATTTTTGGCAAAATTACAGTTAACAATGTAAGAGATTAGCTTTTTGACATGCAAGCCATACTTCCAAAAACTAATTTCGCTCTTTACTTTAAATAGTAAAAATTTCATATCTTTGTTTGAAAGTCGACAAGAAATCATTACTCCTCGATCACTTTCTCAAGCGATAATTTATTTATGGCAAAAATGATGAATTTATCATTTTTATTTGTTAATTAAAAACTATTTTTCTGTATAAGAATTATGGGACTGCATAAGCTGCATAAGCATAAGTTGTAAACTATGTTAAAATTATGTTAAAGCTTTGTTAAAACCAACTCAGGATTGCGAATTTGTATAAACCAAAACGAAAAGTGTCACAAACACACAAACCCTCATAGTAAACAAACAAACACACAAACAAAAAATATTGTGAATTTGTAAGATATTTGGCACTCAAAAGCAGTCACAATTTGTGTAATATTTAAACCCTGATATTAAGTTTTGGTTAGGATATTTCGTTTGGATTTTAAGGAAGAATGTGAAGGGGGGGGAGGGTTAATTTTTTTATTACCTTTTGTGACCTGATAAATAATAAAATCACAAAACAATTTTTTTAGTATTTTGTGTTGTTTATTAAATAACAAACAAAATAATTATTTGGTTTTTCAGATTTCGTCAATATTTCAGAAATTATGGCCACGATTGTCAAAACCCCCCCATTTAAACGGAGGTTGTTAAGTTTTAAATATTTTCACAGAGTTATGCCGTTATGAAATCACTTTTGCTCAATTAGCGCTTGAAAAATGGTTATCTCTCATTCATTGAGATCACTTTTTTCCCAAGCGTTAATTGGCTAAAACAGCTACTTCCACAACCATTCCCACAGAGCGAAACATATATGACGTGATCACGAATACTATATGACATTTTGAGGGTCTTTAAAATCCTGACGTGACTGCTTCTTAAAACCAAAAATTAATTTCAGAATATTTTTGCAGTAGAATAATTATTATATTTTTGTAAAAAAAATCATGTGGATTTTTAAAACTAATTTTCAGGCCTGCGCTTGAAGAACAGGTACATAATATTTTAGTTTTTCCTGTTGTTTGTTTCTAATTTCCGTTTTAAGAATCAGGCTAAGAATATTATTGTAATGCATTAATTTTTTGAAATAGTGAGTTTTTAAAGGGGCATGGGTCAATACGATTCGTGACTTATGAATCAAGAAATTGGTTCATTAAAAATGCTCTATTTCCAGGTTAGTTTAACCGAAATACCTGTTTTAAAGAAACTAAGTGTCTTTAAAAATTATCCCGTTCTTAATTGCCCATAAAAACACGTTTATTTGTCAAGAAACATAACAATTACTTTTTTTCTTTTTTTAAAAGATTTTGTCCTTCAGCAAAAACTGCACCCTTTTTTCAAGAAATTATCCTTTGAAATGCTATCAGGATATTATAGTGAAAGAAGAGAAATAGTTTTTATGGACTTAAAAGATTTTATTAACTTTCACTTGCAGTTTTTTTATTCGGTGAATAAAATAGGAAACATCTAAATAAATTGCTACCATACTTCTATGTATGATTTAAAATTGAAGCTGTTTTTTTATGTTTGCTAGAAATAAATAGTTATAAATATTAATATTGCTTGTTTATACCTTATCGATTCACTTTTAAATGGTTTTAATCATGACTTGCATAATAATTTGCATGTGTATCAATTATTGCAATGTTTTAACAAATATTTGGCAATGGTTCCGTTAAACTAAACTGTAAGATTATTAGACTGACACAAAAGATACAGCATTTTTATTGTAGATCTATAATTCCAAGCTTAAGAAACTTGAATAGAAATCAAGAATACAATATTTTAATCAAAACATTGCGATTGAGAAAGAGAACTTATGAGATAAATAATCTCTATGCATACTTTGCAACAAATTTGAGAAACAAGGTACTCATACTCACTCAGGGTGTATCCTGATACAGACTAATTTAATAAAATTTTGCAGAAACAAGCCTAGGTAGCCAAAATCTTAAATTTTGAGTTTTGTTTGGATTTTAATAGGCAATGAATGAATAAATCTATTTTGCCAAAATAGTCGGCTACGGTCAATGGTATTTTCTGGGGTATATTTTTAAATCAAAGAAATTGTTTTGTTTTGTTTGAAACCGAAATTAATTTAAAAAATATGGATTTTAAAGAGCTAAAATAGTTACTTAAATAGGTTTAGTTTTAAAAAGTGGTTTATAGTTCAAAAGTAGCCGTTCATTACAAAACACACCATAGACAAAATATAAAAAACCACATCGTAGCTACTTTTTTTTGAAAATTTCCTAAAAATTTATTACTGTTTGGAACTGAACATAATTCCTAATTCAAATTTTTATAAATATTTGGCTCCCTAAGCGTTTTTTGCGAGGTTTTATCAAAATCCGTCCACCATAAACTGATTACATTTATTTAAAAATACCCTTTCTTTAAATAAGAACATAAATTTAGATCCCGGCGACGAATATGCGTTGGCTGCACTGGGACGATGAGCTGGCCAAAGCGGCCCAGAGGCACGCCGACAAGTGCGACTTCCGCCACAGCGCCCCCCACGACCGAGCGGGGAACGGGGAAAACATCTGGGCGGCCCCGTGGGCCAGCTATCAAAACGCAGTTCAACTATGGTTCAACGAAGTTTACGACCCCAAGTGCAACTGCCCCCATTCCTACAAATACTGTTGCGGTCATTATACTCAGGTAAGGCTTTTTCTGCTAATTTTTGCCGTTTTTTAATGTACAAACATGTAAATAGAATATAATAGTGTTTCTAAGGATTTTTGATAAAAAAGGAACCGATTTGACTGACAGAGACTGGAAAAATGCTAATTTTATAATAATACAATTTACTGCATCAAAAAAACAAAAGACGCACTTACAAATACAAAAAATACAAAATACAAAAAAAGGAAAAACAACATAGGAATTTTTCGTTAGTAAAAAAGTTATGTCAAAATAAAACAATTTATCTCAAAAAAAAGACACAGCTCCTTCACTAAGATTCTTTAAAAAATATCAGGTAAATGGCTTAGATTAAAGCTTGTGTTTAAGCGTTTAAGTCACATTCTAGACGAATCCATGACTTTGTTTTGTTTAGTACCTTTTATTCTTTAGTGAACCAGCTCTAGTTTTATTCATTAAAATTCCACCACTAAATTATTAGGAGAAGACCAGGTATTGAAAACTGGTTAGTAGTACTATAATTCAATGACGGTTTCTATATAATTTTGAGCACACCCTAAGACTTTGTATCATAAGATTTCACTGCAGTACTGCCTTCTTTTTATTCATGCTTCCCCCCTCCCTCACTTATCCCATTGGGTACGGGGTTTTTAGAGCCACAAGCAGGGAACTTGAAGCCGCGAGCAATGGAAACTTGGAGCCTCTAAGAAAAAAAATTGGTTTGGGGTTAGATTTAGGCTTCGCTTAGGCTTAGGTAAACGTTTAAGTGATTTTTACTTTTGGCTCCGAGTTCCCAACTTACGGCTCCAAGTTCCTGATTTACGGCTCCAAGTTCACTATTTTTGGTTCAAAGTTTCAGCTCCAAGTTCTCTAGGCTCCATCAACCCTAAATTTCCAATTGAATTCTCCAGCTTCTAACTTTACTAAAAAAAGTTTTTAGGTCGTTTGGGCGGAAACTACTAAACTCGGCTGCGGGTACGCCAAGTGTCGCAGCATTATCACCCAGCCGCAGCAGAGGTACATTTTGGTCTGCCATTATAATCCGAATGGGAACATTATCTACTACAACGCCGGCAGACATCCCTATGCCGTGCCGGCATTTAAATGGAAAACAGAACAGAAAGGGGCGTGCAGCGAATGCGAACCCGATAGTAAATGCGATCGTAATATGTGCTACTAGTCCTGTGCAAAACGTTTTTGGATGGTACCCAGAAAAGTAGTGTAAAGTAATACCATAAATTTTGGGTCAGTTTTTTTTTTAAATAAAAGCCGAGAAAGTTTTGAAACTGTGTTTTAGCGATGCTGTGGTCGATCAAAACGGTCAACTATACTGTATGCTTATTTACTTCCATGGAGGTAAACAAAGTTAAGTCGTGCTTGACTGGCTTTCTTGGAATAAATTTCTATAACCCTACTATTTCAAAAACGTGAAACCATATTAATTGAACATTGCTAAACATACTAAAATGTGAATATGCCCAGAGAAAAATTACGATTTTTTGTTGCTTTCTTAAAACAAATGACTTAAATTACATTCATTATTAGTAATTCTGTTTGCTGGTGCTCTATTAGTGTTATTAGATTAAATCTACCTTAGTACCTGCGTTTGATAAACTTAAGTATCACGAAAGTTTACAAGATAAATAAATATTGACTGTATTAGTATTATGCCAAGAGTTAAAAATCTAACAAAGGTGTGTTTTTAATAACAGAATCGGGGTTAATCTGCAACTACAAGCAAAATTTAAAATTAGTTAAGGATTTATGTAAAAATTTCGCAAAAACTATAAATATACCATAAGTTCAGACTCAATTTTACTACCTAGATAGATCGCATCGCATCGTTACTCGATATTAGTTCGTTTTTTGTCAGCTGTATGAAGAGTTTTTTATTGTTGAACTTTCATTTAATTTTTAAAAAAGCGCTTTTATAAATAAAATTTCTATATTGCCCGGAACTAACTAACTATTCCTTTAACTTTTTCCGATTTTTGAGGCTAAAAAGCGCTTAACCCTTTGAGATTTTTTCGTCCAAAAAAACGCTGCAAATCGGGCGAAGGCATTCCGCGCCAGTGCTGGACTGTGTTAAGATTGGTGTTGACCGGCGACGGTACACGGAATTTAACATTGAGCAGCACTAATTTATTTCTGCGGATTTGCAGCGGAAAGAATCCCAAAAAGTTTAACGCGGAAAGAAACAGGCGCCAGTGCAGCTTAATCTTAAAATTGGCGTCCGTCCGCGTTTTCGTCGGTTTTTACTTTACACAGACTAGCAAGACGCCATATACACTCCCCGTCTGAGTAACAATCACAAAAGGTATTTATCGGGGTAATGGACCTTAAGTTTTGAGCCTTAAAGTCAACACGAATGCATAAGAGTAGAAAATTATTATGTAGAAAAATTATCGCATGTATTATTCTACAAACTGCAGATTATTCCACAGGTCGTTGTATATTATTTTACATGATGAAAAATATACAATGTGGGATAATCGACTTATAATAAACAACTGTTTAACACAGACGGAAATTCTCTACTCTTATGCATTCTTGATGCCAATAAACCTAAATATCAAATTTAAAATAAATATAAGTATAGTATTAAAGATTTAGTCCATTCTGAAAAATATAGGATTTTGTCTCGTAAAAGTGGTTGTTTAAAAAATAAATGTTATAAAAATTCGTAAATTTTTTTGAAAAAACATTGCTATAGGCACCTTGCACTAAAGCTCGGTTTATACATGAAGTATGCAATAAACATAGCGAGTCACCATAATGGATAATTACCGTATCTCCTACTTATTTTTTGTAGTATGCAGATCAACCGACGAAATTTAGCGCGCTTTCGAGGGTTGATCTGCATACTACAAAAAATAAGTAGGAGATACGGTAATTATCCATTATGGTGACTCGCTATGTTTATTGCATACTTCATGTATAAACTGAGTTCCAGTGCAAGGTGCCTATTCTATATTTTTATATATGTTGTGTCTATTATGCTTGATGCATTGATTCGATATTGTGTGAGATTATTTTTAAACAGCAATATTTTAATATAAAATATATACTAATATTAAATAAAATACGGAACCAACTAATGTTAGTTAGTTAGTTCATATATCAAATTACTTGACGTAACGAGGTTATCAAAAAGTTAATTTATTTTTAAAAAAAGTAAAAAAAAAATTATTATGGTCTCTGTGTTAAAAATTACGAGTAATCCAATATACGTATTCAATTATATAATATTTTAATCAATAAATTTTTAATAAAAATTGTTGTTGGTTTTTAATTGTAATTTAGTTTTAAATTGCATATCTAATACTAATAATAAATTAAATGATAAGTAAATGAATATATAAAACCATTTCTTAATGCTTATGCTTTATTTTGGAAGTTCAATATCGATTGAAAATCTGCTGTTTGTTTTAATGTTTAAAAAATTTTTGTTTTAAACTTAAATAAATATTTATTTTTAATACGTTGATACAGAATATCATTCATTTCTTTAAAGGTTTACTTTAAAAATAAAGCGCGAAATACCAAATAATACAAAAACATGCCACTGTGACATAGTTTTTTTGTAAAATAACCATCGAAAAGATAGTAAACGGTTGTTTATATATGGTTTTCAAATTGAAATTGTCTTGTCATTGATTAAAAACTTAATCAACACCTGACCAGATCGTTTTTCCAAATACATATGGAGATAAGTTTTTAATCAATGTCTTATTTGATCATCTAAAAATAAACAACAGGCGGCGTTTCATACGCAGGTTAATGTTCGCAAAAAGAATTATGTACATATAGCCAAATCTAATAAGCTTCAAGCTTTATGCTTTTCTACTTGTTTATTAAACTTTTATACTGTAAAAATGTCAGTGCAGATGTATTTTTTTAAGTTAAAACAAAATTTATTTAAAGACATTATAAAAATACTACAGATGAATTCTATCAGGGTGAAAATTGCTACATAGGTGGTAAAATAATCACTCGTTCTCCGGGAAAATATCACGTGGAGAGAAACACCTGACGCAACTTAATAATATGTAATTGGTTACATCATCTCTGACAACTTTTTTTTATTATTTTTATTCTGGGGCGCTCATTCTTTATTTTTTCTGACAGCGAGCGGTTACGCCCTTAATTTCAGCCTGAAGGATTTTACCTTTAGTACTGTTAGCGAAGTAGTAAATTAAAATAATAAATACAATGGACCTACCTAGCATTACAAAAATTTGGGTCTGCGGTCCTACCGCGAAATCAGAATTCGTTATGAAACCAATGATTTTTGCCAAATTTTTTCAAAAACCGGAGATTAAACCACTATATTAAAACAATTTCGAGTATTTTTGTTAACTTTTGACCATTATTTAGAGCTATATTAAGCGTAACTAATATTTCTCATATGTAATTTTTTTTAGTTAATCAAAAAAAAAATTGTGATGCTTAATTAAATACAAAAAGACCACTAAAAGTTTTCAAGTAGATGTTTTATTTGTATATAGTATTTCCAGTTTCAAAAATAATACAAAAAATGCATTTAATTTGAGAGGAACTTTGTTTCGTGGCGGGACCGCCGACCCAATTTTTGTTATGTTAGGTAGGTCCATAAAATTAAAACAACAATGCGACTATATAAAAGGTCACTCAAAAAATAGATACAAACTAAAATTCAAAATTAATGAAATTATTAGTTACAAAAATCGTTTTATAAATTTTTCGGCATGTAAAAGTTGAAGCCTATAAAGTTTGGAATCGATTCGTTTTTATTGTAGTGGAACTACAATGAAAACGAGCTTAAAGTTTAGGCTTTACTTTTAGTTCGAGTTTCTAAATACTTTTAGTTCGAGTTTCTAAAATATCTTTTAAATTCATCGATTTTAAATTTCCTTAACCTCAACTTTAAGTTTTACCCATGTAAGCTCAATAATTACTTTAAGCTATGAATACATACATAAGGGTTTATATTCTGGTGAACCAAAAATTTAGGTTAAAATAGAGCGATAATTTTTGATTTTTTTTTGAGATCAGCATGTCCACAGCTTTTTAATGGACTTAGCGGCAGTAACAAAAGTTAAAATTTGACAAGGGTATTCTGGGAGTTACGAAACAGGTCCGACAGAATTGGAAAATATAATAAAAAATGAAAGATCAATTTTGAAAAATTTTGCCGGGACTTAAATTTATGGCTTTAACAATTTTTCAATTTACAAAAAACACTCTGACATGTTAGCACACGCGATTAGTGTAAGAAATGATGAATTGGACCTTTTTAATCACTCTTAACACCTAAAATAGGCAGTTTATAAATAATTTTAAAATCTGAAAAGTATGAGGAACTCTCCCAAAAGTTTTAAAATGTAAGAATTTATAAAATCAAAACTAACAAATTTGGTTAAAAAATTTTAAAAAAATGTTTCCAATTATATATAACCCAAAAATTAAAAAAATACAATTTAACTCGTTTAAAAAATCAAACATATTTTTGACAATTTTTTTTCTATTTTGCTATAAACTGATTGACCTAACCCTGACCTTGGAAATGGCTTTCTATTTAATTTTTTGCGTTTAAACGGTAAATAGTTAAAAATATAATAATAACAAAAAAATGTTGTAGTTTTTCATCGTTTTTATTTTTAATTTTTGGTTTTTTTCTTATTTTATGGTTTTATTTGATTGCCATATAAGCGATTGTTTTTTTTTTGTTTAACAAAATCAAGAATGCATAAGAATGAAGAATGTCCGACTGTGTGTTAAACACTTTTTCAAACTATAGGTAGATTGTTTCACAGTGCAGATGTTTTATCATGTAGAAATAAAAATTTGCGAACACAAAACTCTTAGATGAAGTTTTTCAACATACTACACTGTCAAATAATTCAAATTAGTCAAAATATCGCACCTTTTAACATATAAAATCATTTATACGTCCGATGCAACAAAAAACCTAGAATATTTGAACATTACGTGCGAAAAACTTCATCTAAGTATTTTACGTTCAGTTTTTTCGCAATTCGAAGTTTGCAAATATAAAAATTGTAAACACAAAATGCATACAGCAAATTTTACTACATAATGCTATCGAATAATTCAAATTATTCGAAATATTTGAGGTTTTAACATGTAAAATATTTTATACGTTGGATTCAACAATAGATTTTTTACATTGAAGAATTTCTATAACGGCTTTTGATTTTGTAAATTTATTATTTAGCAAATATTGCTGCAGACTCTAGCTGGTTTAAGCCCAGCTCCAAGCCCTAATTTTTCATTTTAATTGAAAAATGGGTTTTGAAGCAGAGTCTACAGTAATATTTGCTAAATATAGATTTTTTTACGTGATAAAAAAACTACACCGTGAAATAATCTACCAATAATCTATACAATTGTTTAATACACAGTCGGACATTCTTCACTCTTATGCATTCTTGACAAAACTAACCAAACCAAAGTCTTTGGTAACCGAACATTTTCTGTAAAAAGTTGAGGCCGAACAAACTACAGAAAGCTCCAAAACTTAAAAAGTACAAAATTCCACTCATACTAAATCGTAACAGAGTTGCTCCATGGTGACGTTTTATTTACATTTGAAACTGTGACGACTACACGCACTTTTAACTTGTAAGGTATCATGCCCATCTGTATATCATGTTTAATATATACCTGTAATAGAAAAAACATAAAAAATGATAAAATAAGCAGACGAACCTGTCTGAATATAACAACATTTCATTGCGATGGACGGGTCATAATTATTGTTTAAAATAATTAAACAGGGTTTAAACTCTGTCCAAATTTTTAAACGAATAAAAATTTAAAAAATCGATTTTTAATAACAAAATTCTATATTTATTTTAGCAAGAGTTTGAACTTAATGACATAATGTGCAGTTAAAACTATAATTAGTAAAGTTAAAGGAATAATTTGGAAATTAAGTTGAAATAATATTTACGCATATCATGCTTTTTATTATGTTTTATTACTTTTGGCTGCTAGGTTTCAGTTATAATTTTCTAACCATGTGTTGTTTTGTTTTTCTAACCTTCTAACCAGTTTGTGCATTTTTCAAAGCTGAAAGTATTCAAATGACTATGGTTTTTTTCCCGTTTTTTTTAGTTTGAACATTTGTAAGCAAAACTTAAATAAACAAATCTGATAACTTTGCAATTTTTAATTTTTATATTTTATGCAAGTTTTCTAGCCATTTATACAGCCGGAGCTTCCGAGCATCATATTAAGAGTAAAAACATCACTATAGTCTCAAAATTTAAAAAAATGTTTCGAATTGCGTCATATAACGGAAAGAGCCCATAAAAGTTACCTAAATTTTCTCAAAAAAAAATCTCATTATTATTTTGACTGATTTCCAGAAAATTTTTATACGTAAGAATTTATATCATCAAAAATTAAAAATTTGACTGAAAAAAAATACACCAAATTTGGAGGGTTTGGGGGCTAATCTCCCAACATTTTAAAAATTTTGTTTTCAAGAGGTATTTAGCAAAAAGTTTAAGGACTTTAACTTAAAAAAAGTATTTTCATATTGATCCGACGCGTTTAAAAGTTGTTAAACGAAAAAATTTTTTTGAAAACTTTCCCGGTATCTGTAAAAAACAGAAAACAGCCGCGTCCGCCAAGAGGGCTCAAATTTTAATTAAACAATTTTTAGGGCTTGTTACAAGCTCAATATTGTATTTTTTCAGAAGAATTACATTTCAAAAGATGACCTGTGATGTAATGTCTATAGTATTCATTTTGGAGTTAAAACTTCTTCAGAAACAAATAAGCGCATTTTTTTGTTTTGTTCCCCTAAAAATACTTTAAAAAATCAACTCATTTTTTAACTTGGAGATCTTTTCCGCATTTCCTTTTTAGCTTGTGGTAATAACTATAAAGTGAATAATGGCGCGGGATTTACCGCAATATGTAGTTATAAAGGTACAAAGGTACAAAGGCAGTAAAGGTACAATAGTATAATGGCGGCAAACATCCAATAAATCGTTCCCACCATAATTTTTTTTAACTTTAAAGCTCACAAAATATGTAATAAATGTATATATGACAATCGACCAAAGACAAGTGGGAAATAATTTGCATAAAAATTGGTTTGAACGCATCTGATTGGTCGTTTCATATGATGTTTATTTCAGTAATAGTACAATCAGCAGTTTTTACGCGGTTTTCCAACAAGAAAATTTTTAAGGTGCTTCGATAGTTGCGAACGCATTTTTCAATTAAACCGTATGTAAATTATTCCTTACGTGACTTTGGGCGATTCAAAAATTTAGCTATTGGAGATCTTTTCTGCCTTTCCTGGTTTAGCTTGTGCAAATCACTATAGCGGGAAAACTGAAATTATGGCGGCAAAAATCCAATGGATAGTTATTAGGATTATTTGGACCTTAGATTATTTGTTCCTGAACCCTAAAAAACTAGGCCGGACTAATGTATATAGTATAAATGTTTTATCTTTATCTTTAGACAGTATCTTTATCTTTAGACGTGTTAAAACTAATCGCGATTTCTGAACAAATATTTATCACGAAAACCGCCGAAAAATTCTATCGTTATTTCAAAAATCACGAAAACCGCCCAAATTCAACACGTCATTAAAAAAATTACAGCAGTCCAATTTTTCTGAAATTATAAAGAAATACCCGAAAGGTTTTTGCTAATAGCATATACTGATTGACGTTTTTTATATCTTACTAATTAAAAAGTTTTGGTTTTTTTGGGACCAGGTTTTTTTAACTATACTGACCGTTGTGATGGCGCCAATTGATAAACAAATTATTTAACAATTTAAGCGGATAGCCAAAAAATCTATTTTCAAATTATAACCCGTACAAACCCCCGCTCCATTAGTCAAACAAGAAAAGCAGAGCCCTCCGGGCCCATTCCTTTCTAAATAGAATTTCGAGACAACATAATTAAAGCAAAGCAAATAAAAAATTTTTTTAATAAATAGTAGTGTTGTATAAAGTATTGATTTTGGATTATTTTAAGTAAAAGTAAAACTAATTTGAAAAATTTTATTTAAGTAAAGTAAGAGTAAAAGTAATTTGTGATTTTTTAATTTCAGTAAAGTAAAAGTAATGGCTAAAATTTTATTTAAGTAAAGTAAAAGTAAGACCTATTTTTTTAAGTAAAAGTAAGAGTAAAAGTATAATAAAAGTAATTTTGAATCCGAGCAAAACACCAGTTTTTGAAGCTTCAGAGCTCCATTCTAACGTTATTTCACTAATTTTATGTGTAAATTATCATTTTAATAAGTGTTTTGGTCGAAATAATTGGTTTTAGCGTATTAACGGCTTGAAAATTGTCTTCTGCCATTTACTTTACAACAAGTTCATACGGAATTTACCCATTGAAATTACTTAAATTTCACTTAAATTAATTTAAGTATTTGCAGTGAAAAATCCGAGTAAGAGTAAAAGTAAAAGTATTTGAAACTTCAAAAGTCGAGTAAAGGCTGGTTCATACTTATGTAAAAACGTCCTTTGGACAAGGCCCAAAGGACGTTTTGACAAGCAATACGTAAACTAACCAAGGACGAC
>JASAMX010030176.1:0-11542 GCA_030248175.1 Microlaimidae sp. YZB2_3 | reverse complement strand
TTTTTGCTTTGTGTTTAAACTGCATCAAATTTAGAACGAAGCAATATATAACCTTAAAATATTTTCTATTTAAGGCTCAAAGTTGTTAATTTTCATGTTTTGATATTTTCTTTAAAATCATTTTGCAATGCGTTTAACTAACTGCGCATTTTAAGATTCCGTTAATTTCGGCCACCTAAAAATTTAGGTAAAAAAACCTGCCGTTTTTTGCTGTTTTTAAATATCATTGTACTACCGTATTTATAAAGAATTTTTTTGCTCGTTTGACTTTGTTTTGACGTTTTTTAAGCCAAAAATAAAAAGTGAACAAAAAATACAAATTATTAAAACTTGTTTTTTTAAGGTTTTGACATAATTATTTAAAGTCTTGCTAATAACTATTAAAGTTCGCAAACGGGAAAAATTAAGTTATATGTACCAAGAACAATACCTAAGGGTAAATTTGCAACCTTTAAAAATTTTTATTGATCGTTTAAGCAATAGTTATGGCGAGTTTTTCGTAGGCGGCCGAAATAAATGACACGCGCCTTAACTTCGGCCACTTTAAAAAAAAGTTTAAACCTTCACTGATTTCTAAGTGTAACAGAAATATTCAAATTTTTCCCTGGAATAACAAATATAGCTATTGTTTGATTTTTAGGCCAAATTTTGGCTTGATTGAAAAAGCCAGAAAAAACTTATTCAAAGAAAAAAAGGTGGCCGAAATTAAGTCAGTTACCCTAAAGTGCAAAATTCTGACCAAAAAGTTAAAATTGAATAAATAAAAAGCCAGCCGGTAAGTACACCATGCAGAAAATAAAATTAAATTGTAAAAATACCAACCTTCATTGGGATTTCTTTAAAAATATCTAATTTTTTATCCCATCGAGCTAAAAATTCCATTTCCTCTCTTGTATACGGCAAAGTGTACCAACCAACCACGTTGGAATTTTCCACAGAATACACACCATTCGAAACGTCTTTCGTGAAATGCGATAAATATTTTATACTGTTTGTATTATATTATTTATGAAACACATTTTAGATTTTTCGAAACCCAGTTTTTTAAATTAAATTTTGAAAATTTAATATTTGAAGTTAAAATTAAACTAGCGACATTTCGCTCTATAGACAAACATTCTGCCAACTAACTCACTAACCCTGGCCTTTTGGAAATATTTTATGACTGCAGCCAAGCATTATACCTTAATTTTTCAATTTAATTTAAAGAAAATATACCTTGGAACAAAGTCCATATTAGTTATTAGCTCAATAATAAAATAAAAACTTATTGTACTTTAAATCACTGCAAAAATAATATATCAGGGCTTTCCTTTAATTTACACACTTTTTAAAACTTATTTTAATTAATTGTTTTTGTATATTTACCTGGTTTTATCCGTTACAAATCTGTACATAATGACAACTAGCGAATACTTAGCGTATACTCAATAATTAACGTATACCGCTATAAAATACACCATAGAGAAGCTATTACAATGCCTGTTAATTTTTTGTGATAAAAATTACCAAAAATCTGCCATTGTTTTGTAAAAAGCGGTGCCGATGTATACCGTTATAAGACATACTTTTAGAATCCTTCTTTGCCACTGGGCTTTGAGTTACAGGGGTTTTCTGGGGTGCTGATTTTAATATTAATTTCAGTTGATGCTTTTACATTTAAGAACCTTAAAACGGGGGGAGGGTGGGGTTACTATATTTGGGGTGGAGATCACCGCGCTCTCACAATAACCCCCTTTTAATCCCAACCACCACAAAAATATCATTGATGAGTTTTCTGGGGTGCTGATTTTAAATATAAACTTCGTTTGTTGATTTTACAATTGAGAACCTCAAAAGGGGTCTACCTGTGTTTTTTTTTGTGGGGGGAGGGCACTGCACTCTCACAATATAGCCCCTATTTTACTTTTAATAACCAAAAACTTAGGATTGTAGGTTTTTTGTGGGTCTTAATTTTAAATATAAACTTTTTTGTTGAGAGTGCGGTGCGCCCCCCCCCCAATAGAGTAGACACGCTTTTGAGGTTCTCAAATGTAAAATCAAATAAAAGAAATATAGTTGTAATTTGGCTCAAGAAAACATTAAGATGGTGTTTTTATAGTTAGTTCAGAGTAAATTAGCGCTGCAGGGAGGAGCCCCCTAAGAGGGGATTAATCCTCCCTTTTGTGGTGTTTACAAAAAATAAAATAAAAAAAGAAATTAAAAAAAATTGTTTAGAAATAAAAACAGAAAAACTATATTGGCTAATTTTTAATTCCTATTCCTAAAACCCTTATTCCTTGAGTTTCAATATTTGTAAATAAAAAACTGGGGGCAATACTGGGGGGAAAAATCCAAGACCCCAAATTATCTGGTAAATTTTATTCATTAATTTAATCATATAATTCGCGTACTAAAAACATATGAAGCCATTGTGACAACTTCCACGTTATGTATAGACTAGTTCGGAATAAGGGTTTTTTAGTGTTAGGAAGAGGGTACATAACTACTAGCGCCAATCATAATTAGAGGGAAAATTGAGAAACAGCGAGCAACTAAAGGTAAATTCTATCAGGGTGAAAACAGATGAGTGGTAAAGTAACCACTCGTTCTTTGAGAAAATATCACGTGCAGAGAAACACATGACGCAATTAAATAATAATTGGTTACATAACCGCTGAAAACTTTTGTTTAATTTTTATCGCTCACGCGTTTATTGTTTATTTCTTCCTGGCGGAGAGCGGTTACGCCCTTAATTTGTAGCCTGGAAGACTTTAACTTTAGTTCGGAATAAGCGTCATTTACTGTACGAGAGAGGGTACAAAAAAAAATAAAATTTGAAAAAATCTTAGCTTTCTTAGTTTCTTAAGTTTAAACCTATACTTCATAAAAATTGCTACACAATGGTATGTTTCACTACGTTGAAGTGCTGTAATATATCAGTTTGTGCTAAATAAATTTTTATTTTTTAATTAAACGTCACAATAGTTTAAAATCACCACTAAAATAGTATTATCCTGAACAGTGATTTCGAATTAGTAAAAATAAAGATGAAATTTGTACTTTTAAACTAGTTTTAAACCTACATAGTTTTTTTAAATGTTTTGCTTATAAAAATATTCAAAACTTAAAAATTAATTTTAAAAAGTCCATTCCAAACTTTTAAATTAAGCATTTTCTGTAATTGAAACATTAAAAAACTGGGAAACAAGCGCGCCAGCAGCGCCGTACCTACAAATCGGCTAAAAACTAAAAATCCCCAAAAACTGCTTTTGCTTTTGCAATATTTAAAAAGTATTTAAGAAATTTTGAAGAGAAGGGGTCGACATTTTAAACCAATAAATATTTGAAATATTTTAAATCGTAAAATGTACTTTTTTTTAGCAAGTTGTTTGAATCAATTAATAAAAATATAAATATTAAATCAGTAGCTGGCAGTGGGCCTTTATCAAATTTTATTCTATCAGAAAAAGTCATTTTTAATTCATATACTACTGTTCTTTTTTCATACATACTTTTCCATCCATATGTACATAATTCATACCAACTATTCTGCTTAAACATCAACCTAAAAACTTTTTTTTATTTTACCAGATTATTTCACATATTTGTTACAATGCCGCATTCCACCTTTAAAATAACGCGAGATGCTTCCATCGTGCTTGTCGTTCAACCAATGGCTGAACCAAGTGGCAGGTTTTGGTTCACTGGGATTGTTGCGAAATTTACATAAAATTGTTGTCCAAGGATGAACACCCCGTATCGGGATGGCCAACGCATTTTTTCCAATTGAGCTGAACAAAAAAATAAATGACTGCTGAGCAAAACAGACGATCAAGATTCGAAGCAGCATATCATTTGGATTTTCTCGTTATATCACCTGGCATGTCACCTATGGCCAATATGGCTACAGTAGTAAATCATCTTTGGAATAATTTTTCTAAAATTCTGAAATTAGTTTAGTCATATGGATTAATTTACTGGAGAATCACGACGGTTAATTTAATGTACACAAAGGTATCAAGAAGATTTAAAAATAATTCGTATATAACGCTGGTTAACAAAAAACACTATCATAATACACGAAAATAACATTAAAATAAAACAATTTTTTAATAAAAAACCAGCTGGTTGTTTAACTATCGTGATTCTCCATAGAAATTAATACAGGCGTAGCTCCAACGCATCTAATGGTGGTTACAAATGTCGGCATAATCCAAGAACATTGGTCATAACATTAAATAAAATTTCTTCGTGATGAAGCTCAACTTGATTTTATGATTTTACTTGTATTTCTAACTAAAAATTACAGTTTGATGTTTTTTATGAGTTTTATTAATATAACTTTTGGAATGGTGTGTTCTAGCAGAATAACCCAAAAAAATTCGCAACTCGAATTTTTACTAAACGATATATATTATATGGACACAATATTTCATGACCGAGCAAAAAACTAAAATCAAGTCTCTAAATCAAAAAATTATGGCCTTTTTAATTTTTTTTATTTTTGGCATCAAATGATGACTTTTGTAATTTACTGTGCAAAAAGCGCCCAAATTTGATTACATTTGAAAAAACCTGCATATAATTTAGATTTTTTTTGCTTAAATCAAAAAAACATTGGCTGCTTAGTATGTTCTTTCCCTCAAAAATTTTTGTTCGGAGCTCCAGCCAATTAAAGCAGGTGAAGCTTCAGAGCAGCTCCGTCGTTTAAATGAACGATTTAAAGCTTATTTAAGCTCAAAATATGTTAATTTATTCTATTTGCATTTTTAAAATTACTTTAATTGTTTTTTATAAGTTTGGAAGAAAAAATTAGTTTACAAAATTTTTAATGAAAATCATCAATGAAATTACTCAATAATTAATTATTCATGAAATTAGTTGAGTTTTTGAGTTTTCTATGCAAAAATTTACACATCACAAATAAAACACATAAAATCAGCATGAAGAAATATTGATTTAATGCATCTGCAACATTTTTGAGATCAGAAACATAATACCAAAAAAAATTCTTAAAAGGTATAACGAAATCTTGTTGTTTTTTAACTTTTTCACGTGAAGGGTGGAAAAGAAAAGACGCCCGAAAATCAAACGTCGGATGTCAATAAGTGCATTTTAAAATAGGTCTGTCGCATCTATAATGGAATATTAATATAATAGTAAAGAAATTAACACCACCTTCACTAATGTAAATCGTCAAAAACCGCATAACAATTTACGCATTTTCTACACAATTTAAGTGTCAAATGATATTTCGTTTTAAATCATATTTAACTGTAATAACAGATTAAATAAATCTTTTAAATTTACGGCTGTTTAAGAAAGGGCATGTTTTGATTGTTTGGAAGGAGTTTTTACACTTTTTTACACTGTTCTCTTCCATTTTTTTAAAAATATTTATGATTTTTTCAACGTTTCTACTTTCTAGTCATGGGGACAAAGTCTGAGTATAGTCTAAACAATTTCATTAAATAACCGTTAATTTTGCAATTAAATACTGGTTAAATAAAAATAGTATTGTGTAGTAACATTATAGAATTTTGTGTTTTATTTAACATCGTCAAAGCTTCAGTACCTAAAATCGGCGCTTTTACATTCCCAAAACCTCCTGTTTTTGATGAAGTGGATGTTCATGTAACCACACCAAGCGTTTTCAACAATGTTTAATATATCCTGGAATATCGTAACATGAAGAACATTTTAAAATCTAATAATGATAGTTAGGCAGCAATTAACTTTTTACACTTAAGAGTGAATCCACAGCAGTACACGGAGGCACTGCTAATATAAGGCTGAACAAGCCAAAAAGTTTTTGTTAAGTTGAAAGCCAATACTCTCCTGACTATAAAAAAAATTATCGTATTTTAAATCGAGGTTTGGTTGCAATCTCGAGCAAAAATAAAAGTAATTTTTAATGTCTGTCCTATAGCGATGTGTTCCCTAATCTGTAAGTACAATAAAATGGCCCGGGCTTAAAAAAACGGGAAAAAATCGAACTTAAATCAAATTTTTGTTTGGACATAAGCGGTGGCATTTTAGCCCCTTAAAAACAAAAAATTATAAGGGGCTCATTTAGATAATGGCATAAGTATCTTCGAAACACGTAAGTAAAAATTGGTGAAAAATTAATATTGCATGCACAGAACACGGTTTGTTACACACATTTTATTTTAAATTGTTAAAAATAGTGTACATTTGGAATGTTAAAACAATTGTGCTGCCTTTTTCATATGTGGCTAGTTTTAAAAATTAATTTAAAATATTTTAAACATTTTTTAACTCTGCAAAAAAATCAGGGAAGAGCGCAGAGCGCTCTTTCCCTTATATTAAACTAGCCTTGAAAAATGCTCTAAGAATAGAGCTGGAAAAAGGGGCGATTTTTCCCGGACGTATGTTTAGACAAAAAAGATGTAGACTAGTCTGAGATGGACATTATGTGGACTATAGGAAATTTGTATTTGGTTTGGCCAGCTGCTCACTAAATAAAAATTTCTACGATATGATAATGATTTGTTTATACATTGATCTAGTCACACAGCACTGTTGCATTTTTTTTTAAGTTTGATGAAATGTCAATTCAAAAACTCATACTCACAGCAATCTTTGACAAGCGCGAAATCGCCACTTTTTAAATTAGAAGGTTGTATTTGTATGTGTAAGAAACAACTATAAATTTGAAAAAGTGGCGATTTCGCGCTTGTCAAAGATTGCTGTGAGTATGACTTTTTCAATTGACATTTCATCAAACTAAAAAAAATGCAACAGTGCTGTGTGACTAGATCAATGTATAAACAAATCATTATCATATCGTAGAAATTTTTATTTAGTGAGCAGCTGGCCAAACCAAATGCAAATTTCCTATAGTCCACATAATGTCCATCTCAGACTAGTCTACATCTTTTCTGTCTAAACATACGCCATTTCGTATAAAGCAAAACATACCGCCATATTAACGGCTTTTAAAATCAAATATCAAGTTCTAAGTCCGAAAAAACATTGAAAAATTCAGATTTAATATAAGGCGACTTTTTCTTTAATGTTTCTATTTATTACATGAAACAAATTAGCTGTCAATGTATTTGTTAAATTAAAAGGCGCCTTATATTAAATCTAAATTTTTCAATGTATTTCGGTCTTAGAACTTGATATTTGATTTTAAAAGCCATTAATATGGCGGTATGTTTTGCTTTATACGAAATAAATAATGATAAATTACAAAATTTAATGTGCAATGCGATAACTTATTTTGACAGAAATTTTTCATGGTTAATGTGACGCTTGCGTTATACTTTTTGTATCGTTTTGACGACGTGTGACTTAACTAATACTGTGGTTTTTACAGCTGGTTAACTAATGTAAAAGTTAATCCACTTTGAGAGATTTATGTGAATTAAGTTTTATTAATGGTTAAAAAACGCAAACTAAAACTTTTACACGTATTGTTTTTATTCGGTTTTGTTTTTCTGAAAATTTCACAAAATCTGTTATTAATTTACAGGTTTTAAAGAGACTTGTTTCAGTCTTTTCTGGCATTTAGTTTTTAGACTTATGTAGCTTTATACTATTCCATTTAATATAAGGCTTTTTTCAAAACTTTGTTTCGTCTTTTGCTAGAATATTATTAAAAAATCATATTTAAAAAATATCGATTTTTAAATATTTTGTAAACATTCGATTTATTTTTATTTTTATGTACAGTAAATTTTTACTCTTTTAGAGCACTTTATTTTTCGGCCAAATTTTTTACTATTTAAAATGTTCACAGTTTAATTATCGGTGCTAATGTCGCCGGACGACACTGTAAATCTAATTTCAATTCAAAAAATTTTTAAGAAATAGTAATATTTTTTTAAAAACCTATTTTCTTTATTTGTAGCCACTACAATGAATTTTTATGGTTTGATTCTTGATTTGATTTTGTAAAATTCTTAGAATGTTTATATTTAATCTTATTATTTTACTGAGAGAAAAGCTTTTTTTTTGTCTTACGGGTCAATTTAATGGGTTTACGGTTTTTATGTTCGCGGAACAAAACCCGTTTACGTACACATTAAATGATTTTTTTTCAACTAGACGCAATTTTCCGATCGTCGATTTAACATGGACTAAAAAAATGTTTTCTTCTAATAATACAGCTACTTAAGCATGACTTTGTTTATTATTTTATTAAATATCTGCGTAATGCTTGTAAACGGCAATCCAGGTCTTAAATTTCGCCTTACCAAGCAAGGATTGGAATATATCGAAGCTTTCGGCGCAGAAATTCTGGGGCCTGTTATGTCAAAGATAAATGTTCCAAATATCAATACTGAAGTTTCCGGCTGTAAATAATTATAATTTAGTTTTCTATTATTATCTAAAAATTATAATTTTTAAACAAATAAAAAAATAAAGACCTTCAACTAAGACTTGCTTTAACTATAAGATAGGTTTTAAAAATTTAATTAAATTTTTTGAGTCACGACATAAATAATACCAAGAATTCTTGATAATACCGAATGGAAATATGTTTTGCTATTTTTGAGTATAATGAAGCTGCTCAAACAATAAAAAAATTAAAGACGCAATATTATTTTATTTTTAATTCAACTTTTATCATACTTTATTTTTATTATATAGAAAGTGGAAAAACCGCAAAAATAGAAAACCTTAATTTTCTCCGCTTACGGGTGCAGTCTTTTAAATGCGGTTGACAGCACCACCCATGTTATTTTTAAATAGATTACCCCCTGTACTGTAGGGGTTTCTAAGCTAGGTAACAATTAATTCCATAAGAAATTAAGTTTTTATGTAAGTTTGAAATCAAAAATCCTTAAATTGTTTTTTGTGGTACATATCGTCGTTACTCTGACACAATGAATCACAATCAGTATAAAATTAACATGACTCTGACTCATTTTGTTTATATTAATTGTGTGTTAGGAGATAAAGAGTCCGTTAGTGTTAGGAGATAAAAAGAGTCACGTTATAAGTATTTCAGATAAAGAGTCCGTTATAGTACTTACAATGCATCTGACTCATTGTGTCAGAGTAACGACGATATCCAAATTTTGATGTAAAAACATTAGTTTCTGGTTAAAAAACCACTCGTTCTCTGGGAAAATATCACGCGCAGGGGAACACGTGATGCAATTAAATAATTATTGGTTAAATTACTACTGAGACTTAAATTTTTTTAATTTTATTGGTTGGCGCGTTATTGTTGATTTCTTTTTGGTGGAGAACGGTCCGCCCTTAACTTCAACCTGAAAGACATTGGCTTTAATCACAAAATTTATCATTTATGACCGCAAATAAAAAAATCTTAAAATCTAAGTTATTTTTCTTCATTTTTTAAAAATATGTTTTGTAGCAAATGTCCAAATATCCAACACAAAGTTGGCACTTTACAGAAACCCAAGAGTGTTTTCCGTTTACTTTCGTCGACCGCACAAATTTGGTGTTCGTATCAAAGGGATGGGAGTAAGGTAAAACAATATTTGATTGATATTTTACTTTTTATAAAGAATTTTCTTGCTTTGAAAATAATTTAACTATTTTAACCGACTATACTTTAGAATAGAACCCAAAGGTGGTTCTACTTTGATGAGTGATTTAAAGGTGATAAAGACTTCACAGTAACATTTTGATTTTATCTGATATCAAATTTATTTTTGGAAAAGCATTATGAACCAATATATAATGATATTTTTTATATCTTTGAGCAAAACAATTGAAAAGAAAAAATCAAAAAAACGGAGACTACACAAAGAAAATAAAAATACAAAAAAATTCAAAAAATATATAAAATAGATAGTAATCGTGAAGAATAAAAACATTTTATTTCAATTTATTTTTTTCATATTTCAGGTAAATTTTAAATAATGAAACTGCATCATTTTTTTAAAATTTATTTTTTAGAGTTACAGGACGTTTTGAAAGTATTTATGCCGGTTTAGTTCCAGTAAATGCAGCAGGTAAATGGGATTATATATTTACTATCATTATTTCTTTGTCACATAGGAAACAACGATTTTGACAAAAAATCAATTGGGCTTTTTGTATACTTAAAATAAAAACTGTTGATTGATTATCGCTTTTATAAAATTCACACCTGATTATAACGGGTATCCTGAATATATTAAGTTAGATAACCGAAAATATTAATGAAATAATAGATAAATGTTAATAATATTTCGTTGGAGAAAAAATTAAAAGCTTCAGTATGAAATTTCGTCTTCATCTTACCAGTATTAAGGTTAAGTTCACACCGAGGTGGCATTGACAACATGGCCACTTACCCTTGATAAAGAATTTTGTTTTTTAAAGCACAATTTTTTTTAAATATAAAGATTTGATTTATTTAAGACAAACATTTTGTGAAAAATTCAAAAATAATAAGTTAAAATTAAAATATTAAGAAAAATATAAATAAAAATAAAAAGTTATAAATTAAAATTTTAAACCCAACAACAAAATTAAAAAAAAACTGAAGCATATCCTAGCTATCCTAGTTCAATCCCTAAAATCAAATAAATGTACATTTAAATTTTAACGTGATCATGTAAAACTTTTTTTGACAACCACAATTTATCAATAGATGTTTTATATCCTGAATAATTATTAAAAGCACAAATATATCAATGTAAATCTTCACTAAACCTTGAAATCTAAATAGTATTAAAATTAAGCCATTTACAGAAAACAACCATAAACATTAATATGTGCTTAAACTTTAGCTTACATCCAAAAAAATCTGAAATTTGTGGTATACACTGTGTGCAAGGTTTCCAAGAAACTTTATAATTAATTTTTTTATATAAGTTTTGGCTTTCGCCACAATACTGGCGCCTACATATGAAATATTGTGTTCCACCGTAGTTTAGGTAACTTCGAAATAGATCTCAATCAAATAGAATTGAATTTGGAAGCCGCAATCGATAAAACCAATAAAGGATTTCCCAAAGTGAGTGGTAAGCTTGTTTACTTTTCTAATTTGTTTGCTTTTATTGATAAATAACGTCATAAATGATCTTTTAAACGTAAAAAACACAAAAGAATTTATTATTATTAGCTAACTTTAAGTAAGGCTCAGTTCATAGTCATAAACGGCGAAATTAAAAATAACTTGCGAAACAGAAACTTGTAGAAAAACAATTGATAAGATAAAATGAGATTTAAAAAGCACAGCTACACAATGATATTACTTTTTTTAATAAATCAAATGTTATCTTGCCCAATTATATCTGCTTTTGTTTTAGTTTTTTCTAATTATTATAATTGTGACTCCAAAAAATACATAACAGAAAAAATTAGCTCTTGTCGGCCCACGCTCTAAATGTAAATGAATAATTGAGCTTAGTTACACTTTATTTAAGGTAAAAGTCAACGATAAAGACTGTAGTCTGGCAGTAAAAGTTGGAGATATTCAATTTTTCAATACAGATTATTTAGTAGACATGTTTTTAAATGGTTTACAAGGATCAATACGAAATATTCTCAAGGTATTTTTGTTTTTTTCCAGTCCACTTCGAGATTAAATTCTTTAGATTAAATTTATTAAATTAAATTTACACTTTTA
>JASAMX010030172.1:0-14605 GCA_030248175.1 Microlaimidae sp. YZB2_3 | reverse complement strand
ATGTTGTGTTGTTGTTCGTTCAGTTACGTATCACATTGTAAAGCAATTCTAGTTTTTTGACAAGTACGCCTCAAAAGGAAACAAAATTTTTGAAACCTCCGCGAAGGTTTTACAGGCACATTCTTGCTGGAATTTTCCAAAACAAAGCTTGAAAGGGGTAAATCGAAGAGTTTAAAGTCCAGACAAACACCGTGGCTTATCAGCACCAAAACAAAAACGAGTACTTGCTAGATTTTGTTCCAAAAAGAGATAATTGTGGTTGTATGTGCAGTGAAACCGTTTATCGGTTAATTCAGGTTTTTAGAGAAAAGGACAGTATGCTTGCGGAAAAAGCACAGCAATTAGAGTCACAGTCGGTTTATAAAAATTCGAATGATCGTTTTCGTTTTGAAGATCACTGGACGGTGGGCGGAAGGCCTATTTGTGACAAGTGTCACCGTGTTGGACACATTGCTCGCTATTGTGTGTTTGAAAACAAGGAATTTGCATATGACGAAAAAGTTTTGAAAAATGGAAATTCTGTGCAGAATTTGGAAAAATGTAATGTAAATAATTTGGAGAATAAAAACGTGAATTTGAGACGTAGTAAAAAATGGAAAACAGATAAAAAAGTTTCTCACGACCTGGATTCTGTAAGCACTACAACCCAGTTAACAAGCCAAGGAGGCTGTTGTAAGTATAACAAAAACTTGGAGCTAGCAGTTGATAAAACAACTTTTAAAACGCGAAACCAAAACGATAAGTTAAAGCTAAAAGAAAAACTTACCAATAAACATTTGGTTACCCCAAAAAGTTATAAACAGAAAGACAAAAATAAAACAAAACTGGAAAAAGTGGCACTTCAAAACATACATGGGCAAGTTGGTCCGGAGTGGGGGGGTTTAAACCCCAAATTAGGGGGGGGGGTTTAAAATCCGAGAAACGCAAAATACCCATATCGTTTTTTTTTCTGGAGTGCATTTTACCCATATCGTTTTTCGATTTTGAAGGAAAAATAGGTTAAAAACACTAATTTTAGGTCAAAAAGCCCTTTTCATTGCTTAAAACATTCATTTTGACCTCAAAACTTAAGTTTGGAGGCAGTTAGAAGTCATTTTAAAGACATTTTTTTCCTTCATTTTTCCAAAATTGGGGGGGGGGGGTTAACTTTTTCTCCCCCCCACTTCTGAGTGGGGGGGGTTAAACCCCACTTCTCGGATTTTGGGGGGGGTTTAACCCCCCCAACCCCCGTGTCCATGTATGCTTCAAAACAAATTTCAAAAGGTAATGCACATATTTTACTAACTAATTTTATTCATGATCGCATATTACAAACTTTTTGAAGTTTTTGTTCTGAAAATGGTCACATTTCAAACGACGACCGCACGACTATTGCACACAAATTAAAACGAGTGGGAAAAACAAATTGGCAAAAATAAGCCACAAAGAGGGCTTAAAAAACCGAAACACTAACACCGAAAGGAAATATCAATTCTTGAGAAGTGTAAAAAAGCGTGAATTGCCAAAACTCAAAAACCATAAAATTTATTTTTGTGCAGAAAATCGTGCGAATTTCACCAATAAATAGTATTGGAAAGAAAACATAAAAAATAATCATATAGACCAAAGTTATAAAATAAACACTGTTCAATGCAGATCATTTCAAGACCCGGAAAACTCGATCAGAGGCTGATTGTGGGAAAACAATTTGAACAGGGACGTAACGTAACCAGGGGAGGGGGGACGAGGGGGAGGCTGCCCCCCCCCCCGAAACGGACGGACAGGGAGAAAAATAAAGTTAGTGGTTGGGCGAAGGGGGGGAGGGCGGCCGCCCCCCCTATGAAATGGTCGCCAGATAGTAAAATTTGGGGGTTTTCAGAGGCTAAAAATTCTAAATTTTCTAACACCTCGTTAATCGCTAGGAGCCACACTATAAAATAATTTAATTACCACAATTGACTCCCAAAAACCAAAAAATTTTTCCGCTTCACTTCTCTCAGCGGTCACTTTCTATAGTATACATACATATATCTCGCTATTTATCTTGCCTAATGCTCATAGGTCACCGACCTTCGACGGCTCAGGGGGGGGGGGGGACCACACCCCGGGGTATGGAGGTTTTTGACCTCCAGGGGGGGGGTCACACCCCGGGGTGTTTTTTTTTGAAAAAAAGCACCCGGGGGTGCTTAGGGGTGTTTTTACCATTTTTGACCAAAATTGACAATTTTTTGACGAAATTTGATCATTTTTAAGCATTTTTTGGGATTGTCTGGTGGGGGTTCGAAAATGGGCCTTAGGGGGGGGGGGGGGGTCAGGGGTTTCAAGGGGTCGAAGGGGGGGGGGGGGGTCAAAAATGGGCCTTATGGGGGGGGGTAGGTCTCAGAGGTCGTAGGGGGGTGCCCCCTCTACCCCCCACCCTTCGGTGACCTATGCTAATGCTAATGTTATTTCAAAGTTAATAGAATATTTTTTATAAGTAATAAGTACTACACAAAAAGAAAAACAAATAATCATATTGGTTGATTTATGTACCTCCCAGGGACGTAGCTAGAGTTTCATTTTGGGGGGGGGGGGGGGGGGACGGATTTTAGTACAAAAAAATTTCAAGGGGGGGGGGGGTGGCGGAGCCCCCTAATTGTTGAAAGGGTTCAAAAAACAGGGATAAACGTAGATAAAGCTGTATAATACACTGTTTTTGGCCTAATAACCTATTATCTAATGTTTTTAGCGGTAAAAACATGTTTTCTTAGTTAAAAATTACATAAGCACACATTGGCAGAGCCTGGATTTTACAAAAAAGGAATTTAGAGACGTTAGTTTCAGACCGCTTGGCTAAACCCACATTGTAAACCAAAGCACATGAGCAGCATCTCGGCTCCATGTTTTCTAGGGTACCTACCTATATGAAAAAAATCCGAGCCAATGCTATAGGCGGCAGGAAAATTTAGGAGGGGGGAGGTACATAAAGCAACCAATATGATTGTTTGTTTTGCTTTCTGTGTAGTACTTATTACTTATAAAAATTATTGTACTAACTTTGAAATAACATTAGCATCAGGCAACATAAATAACGAGATATATATGTATGTATACTATAGAAAGTGACCGCTGAGCGAAGCGAAGCGGAACAAATTTTTGGTTTTTGGGGGTCCATTGGGGTACTAAATTATTTTAAAGTTTGGCGCCGAGCGATTAGCGAGGCGCTAGAAAATTTTGAATTTTTATCCTCTAAATACCCCCAAATTTTACTATCTGGCGACCATTTCGGGGGGGGGGCGGCCGCCCCCCCCCGCCCAACCACTATCCTTATTTTTCCTCCTGTCCGACCGTTTCGGGGGGGGGGGGGGCGGCCGCTCCCCCCCTGGCTACGTCCCTGGTACCTCCCCCTCCTAAATTTTCCAGCCGCCTATAGTATTGGCTCGGATTTTTTTCACATAGGTAGGTAGGTACCCCAAAAAAGTATAAAGTCGAAATGCTGCTCCTGTGCTTTGGTTTACAATGTATATCATAATCATTGGAAAGCTTACAGCTCAGAGTTTTGTAGGGGGGTTAAAATTTGAAAAAAAATAACATGGACATCTTTTTTGCTGGACAAATCATTTTTACCAAAACGAAGAAAAGCATCATCCTTAACTACTAAACGAAGTGAGTTAAATGAGATAACATTGCAAAGCTTACAATTCAGGGAATTATCTTAAAGGATTGAATTTCGAAAAATTAGCAAATTAATCTGAGAAATACAGGTATAATTATTTGTCAGCCGTATGGCTGACACGGGCTACTTGTAATTTAAAAAACGTTATTGTAAAATAAGTTAAATTATAACCGTCTAATTAAATTACTCCAATTTGTTAAGTTATACAAGGTTATATATCAGAAGCTAAAAATATCTCTAAAATAAGAGGTGCAGTTTAAACTATTTACTAAATAGTAAATTTTGTTTGCTTTATTTTTCAGAACGTTACTGGTACTATAATTAATAGTGTGGATATTAATTTTAATTATATCTGACATTGATATAGAAAACTAGAAAGGAGAGGGCCCGAAGGGCCCTCCCCTTTCTAGTTCACTATATGACTGCATCCCTTCGACAAGAAAATAACCTGATTTTTTAATGTGTTCTATATTATTTTTGAGAATTTCTTTCCGATCTATTCATAATTTAATACAACCTAGTAAATTATGTGTTATGTAACAGTAACACCACCCGTACACATGATGGTGCGAATCATAGGTGTTTTTTGGGGGGGGGACAGAGGGGTGCACCCCCCCTAGAGCCAAAATTTTGGACCCCCCCTAGAAAAAATTCAGGGGGGCCCCCCCTCCCATAGGTGTTTTTGGGGGGGGGGACAGAGGGGTGCACCCCCCCCCTAGAGCAAAAATTTTGGACCCCCCCCTAGAAAAAATTCAGGGGCCCCCCTTCTCCCCCAAAGCTCGAGAGCGGTCCGGCCTGACCCCCCTCCCCCCTCCCGACCAATTTGGAAGTATATTTTTTATTTACTGTCAAAAACACGGTTTTTTAGTTAAAAACAGTGTTTAAATACACTTTTTAGGCCTAAATAGGCTGTTTTAGTACATAAAATTCAATATTAGACCTAAAAACACTTAAATTATTGAGTTAAAAAAATTTGTCAAAAAATTGGACCCCCCTGACCCCCGCCAAATTTGAAATCTCGCACCTGGGGTCGACCCCCCCTAAAAAGCCAGGGGGGTCCGGACCCCCCCTAAAAAATTTTGGCCTTCCACCCGGGGGTGGACCCCCCCTAGCGGACCCGACCAAAAACACCTATGCCCCCTCCCCCCAAAGCTCGAGAGCGGTCCGGCCTGACCCTCTCCCTAGCGAGGCTGACGCCCCTCCCCGCCACCCACCCGACCAATTTGGAAGTATATTTTTTTATTTACTGTCCAAAACACGGTTTTTTAGTTAAAAACAGTGTTTAAATACACTTTTTAGGCCTAAATAGGCTGTTTTAATACATAAAATTCAATATTAGACCTAAAAACACTTAAATTATTGAGTTAAAAAAATTTTGCTAAAAAAATTGGACCCCCCTGACCCCCCCTAAATTTGAAATCTCGCACCCGGGGTCGACCCCCCTAAAAAGCCAGGGGGGTCCGGACCCCCCCCCTAAAAAATTTTGGCCTCCCACCCGGGGGTGGACCCCCCTCCTAGCGGACCCGACCAAAAACACCTATGGTGCGAATCTGTCAAACAAGTTTTTTTAAACAAGTTCTTTTACGTGAATTCTAAGGTGGCCGAAATTAACGGCATCTTAAAATGCGTAATTAGTTAACACATTGCAAAGTAATTAAAAAAAATATCAAAACATAAAAATTAACAATTTTGAGCCTTAAATAGAAGTTATTTTAAGGTTATATAGTGCTTTGTTCTAAATTTAATGCAGTTTAAACACAAAGCAAAAATCCAGAAAATTACAAAAAAATCACTTTTTGTATGAAATCGTTGATAATGCAATGCAGAAAAACACAAATAAAAAACTTTTGCAAAAAGACATTATTTATAATTCATCGAGTTACTTTTGTGATAGTTCTTTTGTGTTTTAAAAATAAGCCATTTTTCTAACACGTTAAATTGGTGGCCGAAATTAAGGCCTGGCCGAAATTAAGTCAGATACCCTAAATAAAAAAATAATTTTTGTTCTGTATTGCAACTGGTTTTTTTTATTGAATGCTGTTAAGTGGAAACTGTCCGGAGAGACCTTAAAGGCGTAAATTTTTAACACAAATCGGTATTTTTTCACACTGTTTTTACAACGAATTATTTTATTTAATAAAATATAGTATCATGGGTGGCGCGGGAGCGCCACGGGGCGATTTAGCCCCGTGGCGCCGCGCCAACCATAATTAGAGAACGTGGGTAAATTTTGAAATTCAGAACCTTCCTCTTCTTATTATTATTATTCCAACGCTCCATCCTTAAAAGCGATATTCCTCATTCGTTACTGATTGATCAAAAATAAACATGGGCTCATAAGAAAGAAGAAGGAATTACGCAACTTTCTTAGGAAGCACCTTTTTGATTTATGTCCCTGTTATCGATTCATTGATCAAAATAAAAAATTTGAAAAATAGACAAATAAAAACTCCCAACCGCACAATAACAGCCTTTTGGCAACAATAAGGATTGTACAGAGCAGACAACCAACATCCCCTCATAAAAACCGCACAAAAAAAGCAGACGGCTTTTAATTGGTGGCAGAAACGGAACCAGTTCCTAGCGCCATCTGCTTCAACCGCCCGGAAATTGGCGAAAACAACAGAGTACTTTTTTTAATTCTTGCATTACTGATGACAAAATTAATTCAAAGTTTTATTTATTAAAAAATAATAATAAGCGTCGGTGGCGCGGGAGCGCCACGCGCCGGTAGGTAATCATCGGTGGTGCGGGGTGCCACACTGCAATTTAACCCACCGCACCGCGCCAACTATACTTAGAGAACGTGAGTAAATTTTGTAATATATGTTCATCATCTTCTTCTTCTTAATATTTTTAATTTAAAATTATAATTGCAATCATTGGCGCACGGCATCGCGCCAACTATTTAGAGAACGTAGGTAAACTTTGTCTGGAGCGCCACTGCACCGCACTAACTATAATTAAACAACGTGGTTAATTTTTGTAATTTAAATTCATCATCTTCTTATTATTTTTTATTTAAAAAAGTATATCACGGCAACGGAATGATTATAAACATAATTATGTCATTGCGCAGCTTAAACTATAGTTTATTAGGCTATTTTTTAATTTAATTCAAAAAAAGTGGTAGACTAGCCTTAAAAAATGCTCTAAGAATAGAGCAAGAAAATGGGGCGATTTTTTCCCGGGTGTATGTTTAGACAGAAAAGATGTGGACTAGACTGAGATGGACATTATGTGGACTATAGAAAATTTGCATTTGGTTTGGGCAGCTGCTCACTAAATAAAAATTTATACCATATGATAATGATTTGTTTATACATTGATCTAATCACACAGCACTGTTGGATTTTTTTTAGTTTGATGAAATGTCAATTAAAAAATTATACTCACAGCAATCTTTGACAATCGCAAAATCGCCACTTTTTCAAATTTATAGTTGTTTCTTACACATACAAATATAACCTTCAAATTGATAAAGTGGCAATTTCGCGCTTGTCAAAGATTGCTGTGAGTATAATTTTTTAATTGACATTTCATCAAACTAAAAAAAATGCAACAGTGCTGTGTGATTAGATCAATATATAAACAAATCACTATCATATGGTATAAATTTTTATTTAGTGTGCAGCTGCCCAAACCAAATGCAAAATTTCTATAGTCCACATAATGTCCATCTCAGTCTAATCCACATCTTTTCTGTCTAAACATACGCCCATGAAAAAATCGCCATTTTTCCTGCTCTATTCTTAGAGCATTTTTCAAGGCTAGTTATCCTTTGAAAAACAACCATTTTTTAAAAAACTGCTGCGAAAAAAGGGGGGAAACGGTAATTGGCAAATTCAAAAGGAGGAAATAGGATCGTAAAAAGATCTTTTTAATATTTTTTTAAGATGAGGAGGAGGGGAGCTAAAATTTTGAAGCCAGAGAGCGTAAATAAATAAGCTGTTCATCTAGATGAAAAGCGAAATTTTAGATTAAAAGAACTTTCCACCCTGTTTCTTACCACAAACGCTTATGATTAAAAGATATCTCGACAACGAAAAATTTACTAGAATTACATAACCAGCAAACCAGGTGGACAAGAGAGTTATACTCTCCAAAAATTTCGAAACTGTTGAAACCCTAGAGGGCCTAGTTAGTAGGAAAACACTAAAATACTGTTTTTGAATAACCTCTTCCTAAAATTTTTGGTTGCCTCCGGCGGCTGTACTTTTAGGATATCCTTAAGAGTACACCACAAAAAATACCAAAAGCTGACCGCCTCTGGTGATACCAGTATATAAAAGGGCTCTGAATTCACATTTGGAGCCTTAGAAAAAAAACGAAAAAACACGAAAAGTTTGAGAACTCTGAGCCACCAAAATGGAAACGTTGAACTCAAAAACAAACATTTTTTTGGACTTAGATTTAGGCACACAAAGACAATTTGGTCAAGAGTAGAGGCGAAGGAGTAAACCCGAATTAGGGAGGAGGAGGTTGTCAAAGTCTATTACTTAACACATAGTTGTTGTGTGGTTTTTTGAAAAATTTTGAGGAGTGAAGCAGTGGCGTGGCCAGGATTTCAATTAGGGAGGCGCGGTCTGAGGGGAGGGAAATACTAGCTTTATGAGGGGTCTGGAAGGTGACAGCCCCCGGAAAATAGGGGTCTGGCCTGGGGGTGGGCGAGAGTCCCAGAGCAGGATCAAGGGGTAGAGTCTTTTATCAGAGGGGAGGGGGCGGGGTCCGGTGGCAGAATACACCCCGGGAAGAAAAATTAATTAAAAAAATGAACATTCAGTTTGCCCCTAGCGAAACAAAGCACAAAAAAATCTATAAAATTACATTTTGGAGAATTAAAAATTTTTATTTTACTAATTTAAAAGGGGAGGGTGGGTCCGTCGTGGGAATACCAAAAATCGGAAATCCTACTACCACAAATTTTTTTAAACGTTAGTCAAATTGAAAGTGTTTTTACCATTTAACTAAAAATAAAATTTACTATTTGCCTTAAAAGTTTAATGCAAAATTAAACAAATCACACAGAAAGTTTAAAAAGATTCTTTAACATCTAATCATTGCGCTTTTTTACAATATTGTAATGGTATAAAAAGTAAAGGGCGGGAACGATCGAGCACTGAGAGGAAGCGCGATAAAAATTTAAAAAAGGCCTGTCTGTAACCATACATAAGCAAGTTGGTCTGCAGTGGGGGGGTTAAGCCCTAAATTAGGGGGGGGGGGGATTGAAATCCGAGAAATGCAAAATACCCATATTGTTTTTTTTTCTGGAGTGCATTTTACCCGTATCGTTTTTTGATTTTGAAAGAAAAATAGGTAAAAAAACGCTAATTTTAGGCCAAAAAGCCCTTTTTATTGCATTTTTGAGCTTTTTATTGCTTAAAACATTCATTTTGACCTCAAAACTTAAGTTTGGAGGCAATTAGAAGTCATTTTAAAGACGTTTTTTTAATTTTTACAAAATTGGGGGGGGGGGGGGGGGAGGGGTTAACCTTTTCTCCCCCCACTTCTGAGTGGGGGGGGGGTTTAAACAAACCAACCTTCCCAAAAGTTGGGGGGGGGGTGTTAACCTCCCAACTTTCCCGTGCCCATGTATGTCTGTAACCCCAATTTTTTGCCTTGTTGAGCTAAAGCTGGGTGACCCGACCCCCTACACACCCCCTCTCAGACCTGTGCAAGCCGCCTCCCCGGTAGTTTATTGGGGGGGGGAATTTTTTTGAAACGGGGGGCAATAAAACGGGGGGGGGGCAAGCAGGGGGGAAAGAAAAAAAAGAAAAAAAGGGGAAAAAGAGAAAAAAAGAAGGGAAAAAGGAAAAAAAGAACAAAAAAAGCGAAAATAAGGTAAAAATAGGTCTAAAATGGCTTAAAATACATTGAAATAGGCTAAAAACTGCAAAAAATTCGCGATGATGGCGTCATCATAGGTTAAAAATGACGTCATAATTTTAGGGTACTTTTTCATTTTTTGGCGGGGGGAGGGGCCAATAAAACGGGGGCAAATCCTCCAATAAAACGTGGGGGGGCATTTCCAGACCGTGCACAGGTCTGCCCTCTGGATACCCCTATGGACATAGGTCTAGCCAATTGCATTTATAATTTTGCGCATATTAAAAACAACTATTAAAACGAAGGCTATCCGAAGTTAATTCTTGAGGTATTTACAAAATATTACGGCACCAAGTAACCAGTTAGCGATTTTTATAAAAATTTGAACACTTGCTATAAAAATGGTTTGAAGATTTAACTAAAAATACAGCCATCCTTTGGACCGACTGTCTATGCCTCCAAACGGCAAAATAAAAATAAGAAGTTACAATACAACAAAAATGGCATGATTATGTAACGAAAAAACAGTATTCATAGATTACTTTCGGTAGCTTAATCGAGTTTATTATTGGTTTAAATAAGTGTAAGCGGATTAATTCTAAGCTGACAAAAATTTAGTTGACCGGAAATTATAGAGTTTACATCCAATTTTTACACTCACAAATTTTAATCAAATGGATAAAAATAAAAAATAAAAAAAATCTACCTTGTTGAGATTCGTGGTATTCCTTATGAGATGGAGCGTACATAGCAAGTAACAGTAGTACATAAATATTCCACATTCCGAATGTACCCGTGAGAAAGGCGCTGGTGTAGTTCAGCATGGGCGATTCTTCATAATCCCCCCAGCGCAGTTGCCCCTCGCCTACCTGGAAACAAGAGTTTAGAAGTTACAAAAAATATTAAAGCATAAATCATAGGAAGATTTAAACACAATAGTAAGCTCGAAAACAAAAAACATTATTTTGTAATTTTTTATATATTTATTCTGAAGTATCTTACATATTTAGTTACTCCATTTTTTTATCATCGCATACCCGTTTTACTCGTTTAATCCCTAGTTTGGAGGAAATTGTATTCATCTGAAGAAAGTTATTGTTTGCATTGGATTTCATATTACACACTGTAAATTTATTTTATTTATATTTGACTTACTTCCAGGGTACAATTCACAAAGGCTTTTTCAAATTTTGTTTATCAGATTTGAAAACTTTGAAAATTAAATCATATTCTTAGCTGACATAATAAAAATAAGTTACAAACCTGTTCCATAATAAAGCCAACTATTGTTAGACCCGCACAAACCATGGTTACCAGCATTAAAAATTTAAATCGATAGATGATTCCCTAAAACATAAAAATGATTTTGGGATAAATAAATTATGCTAAAATTTTTAATTATAATAAAAAAGTCAAGAAACGTGTCCCGGGATAGTTTTGAAAACAAATTTCCAAATAACCATTCTATCAGTGTAAATGGGTGGCTATTTTTTTAAATAAAAAGTAAACTGTAACCGTCATTTTTTTAATTTTCAGCGTCAACCAATAGATGAAGAACCACAGTAAAGAAGCTCGGGTACACACTCGAACCAAGATAAAAATTACAAAATAGGGTTTAAAAATAAACGTTTTTTTTAAATTGATTAGATTTGTATGTATTAATATAATTTATAGCAATTTATAGTGGGCGGTATCTTGATGACCCTGCAAATTTAGTCAATGTTTAGCTTTTTACGTAGTGAAATATTTAAAAAAATTGATTTTATCCACGTTGAAACCAAGATAAACCATTTTCTATAGTTTAATTGAAAAACAAAAAAACCCAGAAACACCACATTATACAATTAAATTAATCAAAACTTTCATTTAACCTAAATTTTGAAATTTTTATTTTTGGCGGATACTCAAGATTCACTGAAATTAGGGCAGTAGTTTTCTGCAAACAATATAACTCTTTTTTCATTGATCAATAAATATAATATTAATATTAGAATATTAAAAATTATTTTAGAGCGCTTTTTAACAAATAATAACTTTTATAGATTTTTTTAGTAAGATGAAAATAAAAACATTTTAACATAAAAATGCAAATTTTTCCAGTGGTACAAAAAGGATCTTTACTCCTATAAAGTTATTCGGTGGTAAAATCGGCTATGAGAAAGACGTAAATTAATCAAAGGCAAAATAGGGTAGCATACAAATGTTGAAACAAAAAAAACCTAAAATCATTGAATATGTTTAAAAATTATTATACCATTTCAAAGCTAAAATTATAAGTTTAAAAAAAACCAATCTGGACAGAAATGTTTTTCTTTGCGTTTGAAGTAAAATTAAAATTGCGGCTAAATAACATTCCATCTAAAGTGCCAAAGGGAAGGAGGGTCATCCCTTTGTTTCAAATTATCTCAAAATCTGAACTCCCGAGGCACTACCGGGTTACGACTTCCCTAGTGCGATTTGCCCCACACGCACTCCGAGGTAGTCCCCCACTGCCTATGCTACGGAAGGTCGGACCCAGACACACAAAGCGTTTTCTTAAGCTAGCATTATTGTGTCGACCACACAGACAACACAGTAATAAAACACTGCAAGTTGAAAAAAATAAAATACGTTAGATGAAAAGCGTATGGACCACGAAAAATAAGAGGATTTACCTCAACTCGGAGTCGGCGATTTTCTTGCATATGCAGCATATTGGCACGTTTCTTTTTAATGGTGGTTATTACTTTCATAATAAGGTAAACTAAGAATATGAGGTAAACTCCTGCACAAATAGCTGCCAAAATTACAAACCCATACTAAAATAAATATTTAGATATATTTATTTTTCATTATAATATTATAATGAAAAATACATAGAATAATGAAAATAAGAAATTAAAGTGGAACAGTATAATATAGGTTGAGATTAACACCTACGAGTCATAAATGGGCAAGTTGGTCCGGAGTGGGGTGGGGGGATTAAACCCCAAATTAAGGGGGGCGGCGGGTTAAACCCCAAATTAAGGGGGGGGGGTTAAAATCCGAGAAACGCAAAATACCCATATCGTTTTTTTTCTGGAGTTCATTTTACTCATATCGCTTTTCGATATTAAAGGAAAAATAAGTAAAAAACGCTAATTTTAGGTCAAAAAGCATTTTTTATAGCATTTTGGAGCTTTTCATTGCTTAAAACATTCATTTTGACCTCAAAACTTAAGTTTTAAGGCAGTTAGAAGTCATTTTAAAGACATTTTTTTCTTCATTTTTCCAAAATTGGGGAGTTAACCTTTTCTCCCCCCATCTCTAAGTGGGGGGGTGGGGTTAAACCCCCCTTCTCAGAATTTGGGGGGGGGGTTAACCCCCCGTGCCCATGTATGCTACGAGCCACAAAAAACTTCATACTAAGAATTTATGAAAAGTACGAAAAATAGTAATTCATAATCTTTTATAAAGCAGAAATAGAAGTTTTGCTTGTTGTTTATAATGCACAAAGGTTTTCCTGGGTTGGATAATAAAATAATGTAAAATGTTACGGTCAGCAATGTAAAATTAAACACACACACACGCACAAAATGTGTTGCTTACTTCGACCGTGAAAAGTACATTTTGTTTGCAAAATTATAGATTATTTATAAAAACACTTTAGTATTGTTGGGTTTTTATGAACAAAATCTTCCTATTTTAGTTTAATTTTAAGTTTCAAAAATTTAAAAAAATGTTTACCGCTAAATTAGCACCTACAGTAGTCGACCAAATACTGTAAAATGGGTTTTTTAAATGAACTCCTCGCTCGCACATGTCAAACACCAAAAGACACACAAATCCAAAAATGACAGACGCCAAGTGCTTCCAGTAATTGCCCTAAAATGTCTAACAACTAAAAACTAAAATATTGTAATATTAAATTTTTTTACTCTACTTGCTGTTACTTTTCTATAAGGCATCCTGTTGAAATTTTATCAGTAGGTAAAGAACGTTTTTAATTACCCAAAAATTAAAATATCAAAACAAAGATATCAAAAAATTTAAGACAAGATAGTAACTCAATAATTAAAAAAATAATGAACTTAAAACGATTATTATATTCGTAATTTCAATTAAACTGCTAAATTAATAAAATTCACTGCGTTCTGTGAAAATAAGTGTCAGAAATTATTTTTATAGTTATTTGAAAACATTTTTGTGGGTATTATTTAATGACCTACCAATCTATTTTTTCCACTATCATCCATTAAATGTTCACCAGTAAATATTAACCAAAAACAAAACAATGCTGCATAAAATATCCCCTGTCGTATGTCTGAAAACAGCAACATGAACGGAAGCTTCAACCAAAGGGTCATCCATTCCACTGGAACTAAAACAAAAGAATTTCCCCAGTTACAACCGTGAAACCTTCGTCTCACGGTGGTGGTACTGTAGTATGAGAAATGTCATACGTAAACCTTACCGCAGTAACCTCTACGCATGACCCCTAGGTCATACTTCCGTCATACACAATTTTTTGTGCGCGAATAGTGCCCAGTGAGCGAGCAAATTTAAATGGTTAAAGCTGTACGGTAGCAATAAACAAAGTTTTGCAACGTAACATGAACTATCCTATATAATACACTGTATCCGTTAGAAAAATTTGCATATTGTAACTATTTCAATTCGCTCGCTCACTGGGCACTACGAGCGCAAAAAAGTAAGTATGACAGAAGTAATACATAGGTCATACGAAGGTTTCACGGTTGTAATCGAGAAAAAGGCAATAACGAGAACGGGTTAATCTTCCAATATAAAATGGCAATTGCTGTTCATATCAACTTACACAATTTTAGCACTTAAAACTAAAACGGGTCAATTTACCTAATTTCTTACCATAGATTGCTAGGTTTATTCAATGATTTTAGGTTATCTCACCCTCTCTTTGCGCTCTGTCAAATTACCTAATTACAACTTTTTTAGATTTTACTGCAAGATACTGTAGAATACAATGAGTGTTAGGGATAAGTGATAATTTTTTCTAAAGAAAATAATACATTTTAACAGTAAATGGCACAAAAAAGATTAAATTAATTAACACTGGTTTCAAGGCCAAACTCTTAAAAATTAATTTCTCTTTAAAAACCACTTTTGCGTATAATCATAAGGCTGTTTTCAAAATCAGCTAGGTACAGT
>JASAMX010030168.1:0-15593 GCA_030248175.1 Microlaimidae sp. YZB2_3 | reverse complement strand
TTAATATTTCTATTTATTACATAAAACAACTTAGCTGTCAATGTATTTTTTAAATAAAAAGTTGCCTTATATTAAATCTGAATTTTTCAATGTTTTTCGGACTTAAAATTTGATATTTGATTTTAAAAAGCCGTTAATATGGCGATAAGTTTTGCTTTATACGAAAATAATGATAAATTAAAAAATTTAATGCGCAATGCGATAACGTATTTCGACAGAAATTTTTCATGGTTACTGTGACGCTTGCGTTGTACTTTTTTTGTATCGTTTTGACGACGTGTGACTTAACTAATACTGTGGTATTTACAGCTGGTTAACTCATGTAAAAGTTAATCCATTTTGAGAGAAATTTATGTGAATTAAGTTTTATTAATAGTTAAAAAACGCAAACTAAAGCTTTTATACGTATTGTTTTTATTCGGTTTTGTTTTTCTGAAAATTTTAGATAAAAATCTTTTATTAATTTACAGGTTTTAAAGAGACTTTTTTCAGTCTTTTCTGGCATTTAGTTTTTAGTCTTATGTAGCTTTATACTATTCCATTTAATATAAGGCTTTTTTTTCGAAACTTTGTTTCGTCTTTTGCTAGAATTTATATATATAATTTAATTTAGTTATATACTACTTATATTGAACTATGCATACTAAACAGAGTTTGTCACATACTAAATGAACCGTGGACCCAAAACGGAAACTGCGTGCACATTTTTTATATGCAAATTCTCAGGTCCATTTACTTTATTAAGACCACCAAGTAATTTGCATGGTGATTTTTGCAGGACGGATGATGCCGTATTATGTTCTCTAAATGAATATTTATGTATATTGGTGATGTTTCTACTCTCCAACATAATGCTCCAGAGCTCCGGCCATTTTAAGCTAAGGAAGCTTCGGAACTTTGCTCCTTAAATGTGCGATTTCAGGCTTATTTAAGCTTAAAATAATTCTAAGTTATTTAAATTTATAGGACTATTTTTACTGTTTTAAAAATATTTTTTTGTGTGAAAAAATTTAGACAAAATTTTTATGGCCATTACTTTTTGAATATTTATGAAATTAGCTATAAAATACGGCTGGGCTCCGGAGCTCCGAGCTCCGAAAAACATCACTACTGTATCTAGATATTAATAACTCGTGTACATAAATTAGTTTGTGTAAAGAACAAAAGTGATTTGTCGAAATTTAAAGCTTGCCTAAAATTAGATTTCCACTTACTTATTATAACAGTTGGCTAAATTTTGGACCAGAAAGTTCGAAACTTGAAACTGTCGCAAAAGTTTACAGCTTTTAGCCGTTTATTGGGAACTTATTTCGGAGATTTTAAACAAGCGACACCGTATTTCCGATTTTTGGCTAAAGTTTTAGGTCTAAGACCCGATTCAAACCGGAGTGACAAGTGATAAGTGACGCCCTGTCACTTGACACCGTTCACACCGCGGCGACAATATTGGCAATATGCCACGGAGTAAACTCGCGTGGAACGCCGTGTTATTTGTCACTCTGGTCTGAACCAGCCTTAAAGGAGCACTGTCACAAATTAAATTCCTATATCGCCCGAACCGGACTGCTCCTTTAATATTAGGGTAACTGACTTAATTTCGGCCACCAATTTAGGGTGTTAGAAAATTGGCTTATTTTTAAAACACAAAAGGACTAGCACAAAAGTAACTGGATTAATGTTGAATAAAATGTTTTTGTAAAAGTTTTTATTTTTTTTATTCTACATTATCAATATTTTTATACGAAAAGTGAATTTTTTGTGATTTTCCTAATTTTTGCTTTGTGTTAAAACTGCATCAAATTTAGAACGAAGCAATATAACCTTAAAATATCTTCTATTTAAGGCTCAAAGTTGTTAATTTTCATGTTTTGATATTTTCAACAAAATCATTTTGCAATGCGTTTAACTAACTGCGCATTTTAAGATTCCGTTAATTTCGGCCACCTGAAAATTTAGGTCAAAGAACCTGCAGTTTTTCGCTGTTTTTAAATATCATTGTACTACCGTATTTATAAAAAAATTGTTTGCTTGTTTTACTTTGTTTTAACGTTTTTTAAGCCAAAAATAAAAATAAAACAAAAAATTCAAAGTATTAAAACTTGTTTTTTTAAGGTTTTGACATAATTATTTAAAGTCTTGCTTATAACTATTAAAGTTCGCAAACGGGAAAAATTAAATTATATGTACCAAGAACAATACCTAAGTGTAAATTTGCAACCTTTAGAAACTTTTATTGTTCGTTTAAGCAATGGTTATGGCCAGTTTTTTGTAGCTGGCCGAAATAAATGGCACGCGCCTTAACTTCGGCCACTTTAAAAAAAAAGTTTAAACCTTCACTGATTTTTAAGTGTGACAAAAATATTCAAATTTTGCACTTGAATAACAAATATAGCTATTGTTTGATTTTTAGGCCAAATTTTGACTTGATTAAAAAACCCAGAAAAAACTTATTCAAAAAAATAAAAAAAGGTGGCCGAAATTAAGTCAGTTACACTAAACCTATCTAATTCGAATTTGATATTTGGAGTTCTCAACTGTGAAGCTTCGGCATTTTTAAAGTTCAGCTCGATTAGGTCAGTATTAAAGGAGTAATATGCTTCGGGCGAAACAGGATTTTGATTTGTGACAGTGCCCGATAACAATTTACGTTACAAATTATGCACTCAAAGAGAGCGGCTACTTTGTATTTTCATTTGAAGCGTTGATCATTAAGATTGGTGCAATATTTGTCGAAATATTGCGTTTCCCGTACAAAAAACCCGCAACTTTTTTGTTAAAACACCAAACGTCCGCAGTTATTTTGTGAAGTTTGCGCAACCTTTCTTTCCTTCACTTCGTGAAGTTAGCGAAAAAAATCGAGTTTTTTTGTACAAAAAACGCAATATCTCAATAAATACTGCACCAATCCTAACGATCAAAGTATCAAATTAAAGTATAAAATAGCCGCTTTCTTTAAATGTATAATTTGTAACTTAAATCTTTATCCATTGAGAAATCTTTCACGTACGGAATTGTCGAAAAACGCCATTTTTTGGGAGTAATAACTCTTGAACCACTGGAGATATTTTGTGTAAGAAATTTGTCTGGGCTATTGGGGACATGGGTAAAGCTTTCCCAAAAAATTATCAAAATCGAAGACAAAATATTTGACTCCGCACCGCACCTTTAAGACTAAATTTTGGCTTCACGGTGAGTGAATATTTTTTTCTCCTGTCGATTTCAATTACAAAGAAACCTTACAACGCTCAAAGGTGCTCCCACGATTTTAAGCTTTCCAAATCATATTAATCGATAAGTTTTAATTTTATCTGAAATATTTCTTTAAAGTTACAAAAAAAAACACAGAGCTATATAGACGATTCTCAAACAGCTGTGTATCTCGGTAATTTCGGAATTCATCTAAAAAAATGATCTTTGAATAGATTGCATTTGCCGGGACGCGACCGTCATAACTATATTCTGAATATTTATATATAATAGTGGTGTCGGCATGATATTGATTTCACTCGCAAAGGTTTTTTTTTAAATCCATTAACAAAAATAAACTTGTTACAGGAGTTCACAAGGAAAAATAACTTACCATAAAGTCGTAACTACGAAATAAAAAAATCACAATCAATAATTAACATAACTTTGGCTCGAAACTTTTATTATATTTGTGTGTTAAAAAAAAGAGTAACAGTTACGAGTATTTGTTGACGATTTGGACTCATTCTGTCATGGTAAAGACGATATACTCTATAATATTTTAAGAATGAAGCTTCAACTATTCCTTATTCCGTTTATTTTTTCCGCCGTTATCGGGAAAGATGATGAAGACGACGAATTCAACTATAGAAAAAGAAGTATGTTTTACAAAAATAAATTAGTGTGTTTTGAATTGTTTATTTGATTGTGTTATATGTTTATAAATTTTTTTTAAAATTTCAGTTAAACCATGGTACATCCCAATTTTAAAGAACCTCCACTTCAGGCTAAAATTAACGATATTGGGATTAGCATTTTGTTTTAAAAGTTTTTTAGTTTTGAAGATCGGTTTGGAATGTCAAGTTATGCTTATGTGTTGTATGTTTTATAGAATAAAACTTTAACTTTGAAAAAATTTTGACTCTGATTTTAGAAACGATACAAGTCACAAACGCGTCCCGAAAATCAATTTGCCAAATTCAGCTGACAAAAAGTGGCAAAAAAATGTTTTTTGGTCAATTTTTCTGGCCATAAAATTTCTAATTTAAGCTTTAGAAAATGAATAAAGTTCACAGTATAAAGTATCATAATAATCCGGTACGGACGGGGTGCCACAATTTGGACCCAATTCGTATTTGCTTCCACCCTGCCTCAGCCCTGCCTCTACCTTGCCTCTACCCTGCCTCCACCTTGCCTCCAACCTGCATTATACCTGCCGTCTAACCTGCATATGCTTTAAACTTAGGAAGCAGGGCCACCTGCCTCCTAGCTGCTTTCGAAGCAGTTTTACCAGCTTCCTACCTGCTTTCAGTCTTCCCATGTGCATGTTCAACAGCGGTCCTTACTGGGATAATAAAAAATAGCATTATTTTGGATACGTAATTTATACTGCAAAAAAATTTATGAACTAATAAACTAAATTAAAAAGTATATTTTAAAACATTTCTATAGTTCTGGAGAAATTAAAAAATACAATAATAATTCTATAGCTATAACAATCAAGGATACAAACAAAAAAATATTTTTTTTGTTAAAAAGATATAATTTTTATTCTTTTTAAATTTTTTTATGCAAAAGTTTAAATTTTAATGCCAAAAATCAAGCAAATTCGCAAAAATTTTATGTCTTCTTACCTAACGAATATTTAAAAAAAATATTTTTTTATTTTTGTTTTTAAAAATTTTAAAAATGTTTTTTATATTCTATAGTATGCAAAGACTTGAATTTCAAAACCAAAGGCCAGGAGCATCCGCACGGTGTTCACGTTTACGTCAACAGCACGGGCGATTGAAGCTTATTTCACATCTCACTATTGATCAATAAAGATGCTTTTTTTAGATATTTAACTGACGATGGCTTAATTAAAAGACACGATTTGTATTTTCGTATACTCGAAAGAATATTGCGTCATGACCATTACCTAACAAATATTTTATAAAGATATTTGTATGTCAAATACGTTTTGAAAAAATGTTGTTGATTTATTTTTTAAAATTTTAGTATGCAAAGGCCTAAGTTTCAAAACCAAAGGCCAAGAGCATCCGCACGAGTTTCACGCCTACGCCAACACCACCGGCAATTCCAAAGAGGACTGCGTCAGGATCTGCGTGGAAAATGTAAATTTTTGCGCGGCCGCCCGCTATCTGGAAAGCGAGCGGATTTGTCAGTACAGCCACCGTTGGGTCAGCTGCAACAACAACGCCCGACCCAACAGTCGGACTCCGGATATACTATACTGTATCAGATGCGAACAAGGTAAGAAAAGGTGATAGGGGTTCTAAAGCTGATAAGGATTGTAAAGGTGATAAAGGTTTTAAAAGTAATAAGGGTTTTGGAACATTTTTGTAAGGTTTTAAAGCACTTATCCTGACAGTTGCGTATTTAAAATGGGGTGGGGCTGGGGCGGAAGAGGAGTGGGGCATGCACTTATTTCTGGCCGTTTCCATACTAAAGGAAAGGGGAGCAGTCAGCCCAACCCCCTTCATCCTAGTTTGTGAAGCTAGCCATTTTTGTAAGGGTTCCTCTCTTACATTTTTATTTATTAAGGTGTAAAAATCTAAAAAAACTAAATAATGTAAAAAATGTTCCCACTTCGCGAGGAAAAATAATGGTAATTTTAGGTTAGTTGAGGGATATTCTTTTCGACAAGGTGATTTTATATCACGTTTATAAAAGTTTTTCAGGTCTAGAGAAGCTGGAAAACCCCGAGTATCAAAATATCGCCGTGCCGTCTACCAATAAGCCATCCGCGGGAGTCGCCCGACGACCCACTTCCTCTTCCAGCCGCCGCGGACCAAACAGCCAATCAGCGCGCGGCGGGCGGAGAAACAACCAATGGGGCGCCGTCGCTCCCGTTCCGCCCGGTCATTTGCGTCCCGTCGCCCAATCACAGTTGGGCGGTGTCGCCGCCGTCGGCGAGCGGAGCGACGCCGTCGATTTCGCGGTCAAATTGAGAAACAGCGAGATAAAAACGGAATTAATGGGAGGGGAGTTCCGAAAAGAGGAGGAAATAAAACGCCAGAATAGTAGAGAATTAACTGGCCGCTTTTCGACAACCCCACAACCGCCAAGGAGGCGAACGCTGCGGAAATTCACCTCCGCTTTTTTTGCCACTCGTCCGCCGCTAAAGTGGCGAGAGTTGAACGCTAAATGGCAGCAAATTACCACATCCCTTCCTGAAATAGTAACTATTGAAAAGAAGCAAACCACCAACTTCTCCGTAACAGCTACTGATAATAGCACAGAAGAGGAGAAATCAACTTTGGCCAAAACTAGACGTCCACTTTTGAAAGTGAGCTTTTTTTTATTCATAAGTTTATTTTATGTATTTTTGAAATTAGCTGGTTTTTTTTATAAGAACACCACATATAAACTATAAAACAATTTTAGTTAATTTTGAGTTCATAACATTTACTTTATTTTTGAAAATTAAGATTTGAACGTGACAGATTGCTCAATAGGCATAACAATTTACGTTACAAATTATGCATTCAAAGAGAGCGGCTACTTTCTACTTTAATTTGATACCTTGATCATTAAGATTGGTGCAATATTTGTCGAAATATTGCGTTTCCCGTACAAAAAACCCGCAACTTTTTTTTAAAACACCAAACGACCGCAGTTATTTTGTGTAGTTTTCCCAACCTTTCTTTCCTTCACTTCGTGTTTTTAGCGAAAAAATCGAGGTTTTTTTGTACAAAAAATGCAATATCTCCAGAAATACCTCACCAATCTTAACGATAAAGGTATGAATTTAAAGTAGAAAATCGCTTTCTTTAAGTACAAAGGTTAACTTAAATTTTAATACCCATTGAGGAATCTTTCACGTAAAGAATTGTCAAAAAACGCCATTTTTGCGGGGTCATAACTCCTGAGCCACTGGAGATATTTTGTTGAAAAAATTTTTGTGGGCTAGCTATTGGGGGCAGGGGTAAGGTTTTCTCAAAAAATTATCAAAATCGAAGACAAAAAGTTTGACTCCGGACCGCACCTTTAAGACTAAATTTTGGCTTCGCGGTGAGTGAATATTTTTTTCTCCTGTCGATTTCAATTACAAAGAAACCTTCCAACGCTCAAAGATGCTCTATGGAGTAAAACATTTTGTCTTTGACTCCTTTGGTTTTACAGCAAAACATATTTTTGTGCTTCAAAACCTTGTAACTTTCATTTCGTCAAAATATCTGTAACGGCTCAAAGGACATGACATTTCAAAAGGGCTAAAATACGATAGCGCATTTTGTTTTTGAAGACTTGAAGAGATATGTTTTTTTATAAATTTAAGTTTAACTTCCTTTGAAGTTTATTTTTACCGTCTGATTACAAATTGTATTTGTTGTAAAAAAGTAAGTTTGAGGGTTTTTTTTGTCAAAATGCAGAAATAACTAATTTTTAAAAAAATAAGTTTGTTTATGATAAGTTTGTCTCTGACTCGGCCGTTCGTCGCTACTGCGACACAAACAGTGGCAATCATTATAAAATCACCGTGACTCTGACTTATTTTGTTTAAGTTATTTGTATATTAAAATATAAAAAGAGTCACAGTTATGAGCATTTTATGACGCTTCTAACTCATTGTGTCAGAGTAACGTAACATTTTGTCATTTCGTCTTCGCGCGCCGAAAAAAAATTGCGCCCAAGTTATACTGTAAGAAGGCTGCATTTCTGATGTTACCGCTCAAAAAAAAGTTGACAACGCCAACATACAATATTTCAGCATTACGTGCATTATCCATTACGTTAAATAGTCAATTTTATAGACAAAAACCTTAAAATATTTTTTGCGTTCACAAAAAAAACCCCGAAAACTGCAGCCATGACCGCATTTTACCTTTAGAATCGACCAAAGTCACATAAGAAATATTTAGATGTGGAAAATGCGTTTGCAACTGTCCAATCATCTTATTTTTTCTTGGAAAACCGCGCAAAAACTACTGAAACGTACTTTTACTGAACTGAGCCCCATAAGGCACAACCATTTTAGCTGCAGGTCCAACTATTGTCATGCAAATTAAACCACATTGTATGCAAAATATTCCTTACGTGATTTTGGTCGATTGCTGTCATTTATTTTTATTTTTTTTTACCAAAAAACATATATTTGAGGTAGAAGTGGCACTGCCCGGAGTGGACCGCCCCATGGAGATTCCAGCCCTGCCTGCCAGCATTGCCAGGATAATGAGAACGTTCCGACCGTCTTTTCGCAGGGTAAAAAAACCGCTAAATTCTTAAAAACAAACTATAAAATTAAATGAAGATAAATTTAAAGGTTATCATGAACTCATAAACTACCAAAACCATGGATTGTAAAGATCAGTAAATTAAATTTAAAAGTTATCATGAACTCCATAAACTACCGAAACCATGGAGTGTAAACATTAGTTTTTCTTAATAAACTGCGCAAAACATTAAAATTGAATATTAAATTTTTAAATTTAATGGCATATTCTTGAAAAATGACATTATTTTTGTTACTTAAACACTTTTAGAAAAATTAACAAACTATAAAAAAACTGAATTTATTAAAATAATTTTAATAAATGTAACCGTTTAACAAATGTTAGGCTTCTAATTTTTATAGTCTATTGACACTAAATGATCATTAAAGACAAAATGTTATTAGTGTTTCTGTAACGAAAATTTATTTTTATTGCATATTCTTTTAAAATTATTTAAGATGTCTCTTGCACAACTTTAATAGCATATTCCTTTAAAATTATTTAAGGCATTTTTGGGTCAATTTATATGATAAATAAAAAACTTTTGGTCTTTGGGAACCGTAATCGAATTGCAAAGATCAAAACAAACGTTTAAATTTAAAAAAAAATTCTGACGCGTTTTAGCATTTTTTTTATTATTTGTTTTTAAAAATTACTTGTTTTTTCAAAAAAAAATTTACTTCATGGGTGGCGCGGGAGCGCCACGGGGCGATTTAGCCCTGTGGCGCCGCGCCAACCATTATTAGAAAACGTGGGTAAATTTTTGAAATTCAGAACCTTCTTCTTCTTCTTATTATTATTATTCCAACGCTCCATCCTTAAAAGCGATATTCCTCATTCGTTACTGATTGATCAAAAATAAACATGGGCTCATTAGAAAGAAGAAGGAATTACGCAACTTTCTTAGGAAGCATTTTTTTCATTTAGGTCCTTAGTATCGATTTATTGATCAAAATAAAAAATTTGAAAAATAGACAAATAAAAACACCAAACCGCATAATAAAAGCCTTTTGGCAGTGTGACGACACAAGGTTTCTAACTTTTGTGCTCAAGTTCTAGGTGATGTTCAATTTCGTGGACTGTATAATTTTCCCTTCTCGGTTCCGCGGGTGCAACGACGATATAATTAATTTTATAAGATATTTTCTAGGAGGTTAAAAACTCCTTTTCAGTGAGTGTAGAAAATCCGGCCGGTTTTAAATATTTATTATAAAAAGCAGTGTTACGGGTGACGGTAATAAAATTAGTATCACAGCACAACACAAGCAAACGGGCGATACAATTTTACAGTATATAACAAATACGAAGAAAAATTAATAAAAAAAAATACAAGTACAGAACAAAGCTACGGAGCTAGGGGGTGGCGGTCAAGGAAAATAAAGTGTCCGGGAACCAACGGACTACGCACCGTATAAAAGAAAAGAGCGCCGTAGATATAAGAAATCAACGGCTGGATCAGAACTCAGATTCCCTAAACACTGACTAAAATTTCTCTCCTCTCTTTCTTGGAGGCGGACCGATTGAATTGATCTACCGATCAATTTAATCGTTCCCTCAACCCTTGTTCCCTATTTTTACCCATTTAGGAAACTAGGCTCAAAGACTCCCGACTATAAAAGTTAAGGAAAACTAATCTTAACTCCCTAAATGATAATTTTGCATATCCCTCTTTTGGTAAACCTCTTTACTAGACGCAGGCAAACTCGCCTGAGTGTTCGAACGTAAACAAAACAATCCCCGCCGAAGCGCGCCAAGAACAATCGATTATTCTTTCTGCGCGCATCTCCTTTTACAACGCAACATGCAAAAGTGCGTGACTCACATCAACGCTAGGAGACACTACGGGGAAAAACCTGAGGGAGCTTCGGGGAGATTTTCCTAACCTACACCTATGACCCTATAACCGCCTATCCTAAATTCCTAATAAGCACAATACAATAAATATTAAAAATTACATTATAAAAAGTTACTTTACTAAAATTTTACGTTACTAAATAATTATTAAAAATATATAACTTTACAATAAAAAGAAACGGTATAAAATATTAAATAATGTATAAGATAAAATATTAATAATTACAATTAAAATGGAACACGTAAGATAAAAATATTATTATTACAATTTAAAAATTACTGGTTAAAAGATTAATACAATATACAATTTTTACTAACTGTGGGGTTTTGACCTAATTTTACAAAATATATTTCTTAACTTAAATTACTTTACTTAAACTTAAATAAAGGACTAACTCCTCACAGCAGTCTGGGATAAACATTATGTGGACTATAGGAAATTTGCATTTGGTTTGGGCAGCTGCTCACTAAATAAAAATTTCTACCATAAGATAATGATTTGTGTATACATTGATCTAATCACACAGAACTGTTGCATTTTTTTTAGTTTGATGAAATGTAAATTGAAAAATCATACTCACAGCAATCTTTGACAAGCGCGAAATCGCCACTTTTTCAAATTTATAGTTGTTTCTTACACATACAAATATAACCTTCTAATTGAAAAAAAAATTTTATTTAGTGAACAGCTGGCCAAACCAAATGCAAATTTTCTATAGTCCACATAATGTCCATCTCAGACTAGTCCACATCTTTTCTGTCTAAACATACGCCCGGGGAAAATCGCCCCTTTTTCTTGCTTTATTCTTAGAGCATTTTTCAAGGCTAGTCTGTTATATTAAACTCAAATGCCACCAGGAAGCGACATTACTTAAACACTGAATGCTATTGGATTAATGCCAGCAGTTCATTTCAAATCTATTTTTAAATTCTTGAAATGGTTAAAATAAAAAATAAATATACACCAATTTATATCTGAAAATGTCATTTATTGTGCAGAAAAATATTAAAGAACATGAAAAAATTACTTTCTGTCATAATATGTTTTTTATCTATGTTTTTATATTATTATGTTTATATAAAATAAATATTAGAGATTTTGTATTAGATTTCGGCCCAAGTTATGTAAATTACAAAATGAACTGACTTAGTTCGCTACGTTCAAATTAAAACGAAATTCAAAACATTCAATGACACTCTAGCTGTATGTTTTACCGACTTCAGGCCGCGTAATAAAATTAGTTCAAAATACAATGGGCATTTCCGTTATTGTTATTTTATTTTTTTTATAATTATTCTGCGCGGCAGCTGTCGCGACCGCTCTGTCGCTTCTACAGTTCTGTTGAGTTTAGTATAATACAATTTTGTCGTACGTTTCGCAAAATAAAAACAAAATATTAAAAGGTAAAAATTTTTATTTAAAATTAGTTTTAAATCATTAGTATAATTCCCTTTGTTCCAATGTTTTACACACAGTTTTTTTTAAATCATTAAAATTTAGTAGGTTTTTTCACATTAAGTAGTATTTTATAAGATAAAATAAGAAAGATAAGAACTTTTATTGTATTGTGTAGTTTTATTTCATTTATATTATATTGCAATTTTTTACGTTTTATACTTTACCTTTGGTTTTTAGATCTTCATGATTGATAATGGTAATTGTGTTTTACCAAAACTCTAGAGATGATAAAAGTTTTAACGTTTGTTTTAATTTTTGAAATTAAACTAAAAACAGTAAAACTTCACTCAATTTTTTTATAGGAAAAAACAAACATTAGTATCAAAAGCATACAATTAAATTATAATATGTATAATAGAGTAATACGTCATGCTATTCATTCGCATTCAGTAATAGATTAAAAAGTCTTGATTTTTTCCCCATTGTTCAGTTAAATACATTGGGAAACCAATTTTCTACCGGGGAAATAGCAAAGCTTTAAAATAATAACAATAATATATAACATGAATACACGGGAATAGTATACTACAATCAAAAATGTATAACACTTTATTATTTAGTGTTGTATATTTTTGTTACAACTACATATATCACTTAAACAGATTTTAGGACTAAATTGGGACACAAACTAAAAAGGACCCGCCATAATTAAAGCGCTCCTAAATTAAGGTGATATACCTGAATCGAAATTAAGGTAATATACCTTAATTTTTGTGCGCTCTATTTGAAGCGCCATTAGGGGTTGCATTCTATACTCATTCCAATAAGATCACACGTCTAAAAATAATATTTAATTAAAGTCCTTAGAGGTGCAATGCGGAGTCAAGCTTTTGTCTTTGATTTTAATAGTTTTTTTGTGAAAACATTACCCCTGCCCCCAATAGCTTGCAAAAATTTTTTCAACAAAATATCTCCAGTGGTTCAGGAGTTATGACCCCCGAAATTGGCGTTTTTTGACAATTTTGTACGTTAAAGTGAAAGATTTCTTAATGGGTATAAAGATTTAAGTTACAAATAATGCACCCAAAGAAAGTGGCTACTTTCTGCTTCAATTTTATACCTTGATCGTTAAAATTGGTGCAGCATTTGTCAAGATACTGCGTTTCTCGTACAAAAACCCGCGATTTTTTTTTGGTAAAAAAACCAAACGACGGCAGCGATTTTATGAAGTTTGCCTAACTTTTGTTTCCTTTTGGGTGGTCATAATTCCTGAACCACTGGAGATATTTTGTTGAAAAAATTTTTGCAGACTATCGGGTGCAGGCCGTAATGAATCCGTAAATTAATATTTTTTTAGAGTAGCGCCAGTTCGACCACCACCACCAGAGCGCCCCTAACGCAACCGACCACCCTAAAGCTAACCACTACTTGGCAACGACTACCGGCCATTAAAATAACGGACTGGCGTCTCGCCTCCCTGCAGAAGACACTGCAATGTAAGTCATCCGCTTCTGCAATGTAAGTCATCCGCTTCTGCAATGTAAGTCATCCGCTTCTAAGTCATCCGCTTCTGCAATGTAAGTCATCCGCTTCTAAGTCATCCGCTTCTGCAATGTAAGTCATCCGCTTCTGCAATGTAAGTCATCCTCTTCTGCAATGTAAGTCATCCGCTTCTGCAATGTAAGTCATCCGCTTCTGCAATGTAAGTCATCCGCTTCTAAGTCATCCGCTTCTGCAATGTAAGTCATCCGCTTCTAAGTCATCCGCTTCTGCAATGTAAGTCATCCGCTTCTAAGTCATCCGTTTCTGCAATGTAAGTCATCCGCTTCTGCAATGTAAGTCATCCACTTCTGCAATGTAAGTCATCCGCTTGTTTCACGTTTCATGAAAAATTTTTTAAAGACATAATTTTCTGAAGGAAAAAGAAAAAAATTTTGGGATCTTGATTTGGTGTTTTGGTTTTTTGGTTTGGGTGTGGGTTTTTTTTGGTTTTGGGGTTTGCCCTTTTCGCCCCTGCTTGGGGCTGGTGTGGGTTGGGGGTTTGGGAGAATGTGGCCCACACAAAAATGTTTCTTTTTTTAGAGTTAGTTTTAGGTTTTTACTCAGGCTTTGGGATACGCTTGGGCGATTTCAATTTTTCGGCTTTAATTTTCTAGCGTACGGTTCTATGTCCCCTTTTTTCTGCTCCAACTTCCAGCTATAAATGCCCCACGGCTTGAACGACCCCAAATTATCGATTCAGCCAAGCATCTAAAAATTAAGCCTTATGATATTAGAGTCGATTGGGACTCTCTTGGATTTGTATCGTTCCCCGGGCGGTGTTTTTTGGGCTTTGTGCTGGGGGAGTTTTTCCGCTTTGCTTTGTTTGGAGAGTGTTTATGGAGAGTTTTGTTTTTAAGGAGTTGATTTTGTATTGAATTTTTGATGATATTAGGGATTTGGATCTTTTGGAAAATTTTAGAGATAATGCCGCAAACAATGGAAACCTGGAGGCCTCAGTGAAAATTGTTTAGGCTTACGTTTATGCTTAGTTTTAGCAATTTCAAGCTTTTGGTCTTAAGCTTCCAATTTACAGCTTCATTTTCTCCAGTCGTCTATTTTCGATTTCAATTTTCAGATCGTCGTTTTTTTGGTTCTATGGGCCCTAAATCAAAATTATGATTTAATCACGTTTTAAACTTGATTTTAGGTTTTTTGTTTGTACTTGCTAGAAAACGGTTTTAGTTTTATTCAAAGCGTAAAAAATTGTGGAAAAAAGTTCTAGGTTCCAATTTAGTCTGGCTCCAACGACCCTGAAGGTATTTTTACGATACCACTTTCAGTCAAGCAAAACTTAGCTTCTAATTTAACCAAACAGTAATAGCTTATATTTTGTTTTCTCTAATATTTTTTAACCAGGTTAATTTTCTTCCATTTATTGAAACAAAATTAAAAATCAAAGTTAGATATACTTTTTTGATTCACAATATAATATATTTTCGATATAAAAATATACTTATCTCTGTTGCAATTTTCTGGTTTTAAACAACTTACTCATTATTTCGATGGAGATTAAGTTATTGTAAATTAATCATTTTTTTATAATTTAAAGCTTTGAATACAAGATGGAATTTCGGCGTAGAAATTTTTATTTACAATAAAACGTGTGACCGGTTTCGATTGTCACCAACCGTTCTCAAACACAATAAAATGATATAAAACAAAAGATCGGAACATTGTTAGTATTACATAAAATATTTAAAAAAGAAAAAAAACTTTTTGAATTTTTAATCGCGAAACAAATTTTGAATTTTTACTAGTGCTGGGGCTAATAACGGGGATAAATTTAGGCAACGGTTGATAGTTTTGTGTTTAATCTTGGTAAAAATTGCTTCTCTAATTTTGCTAAATTTATCCCCGTTATTAGCCCCAACACTAGTAAAAATTCAAAATTTGTTTCGCGATTAAAAATTCAAAAAGTTTTTTCTTTTTTAAATATTTTATGTAATACTAACAATGTACCGATCTTTTGTTTTATTTTATTTTATTGTGTTTGAGAACGGTTGGTGACAATCGAAACCGGTCACACGTTTTATCGTAAATAAAAATTTCTACGCCAAAATCCCATCTTGTATTCACAGTTTTATCATGGCGTCTCAAAATGTAATTTAAAATTTATAAAATTATTATTAATTTAAATGTAATATTTATTGATTTCTTAGTATTCGTACCAACACCCGAGTCTAAACGTCATCCAGAGGCTTTATCGCAAATCGAACCCGCTACGCCTTCTGTGTTATTTTCCCCAGAAGAGGAAACGTCTACTTATGTAAAAGGGCCCGTGGAATCACAGTTCACACAGAGTTCCACCCAATCAGCATCAGACTTATTAGAGCAAACTCACGAGAACGAAACGCAAACGTTAAACATTTCTTCAGAGTCTGCGCTAAAACTGGCAT